>APFE031330249.1:60323-119683 GCA_000404065.3 Pinus taeda | reverse complement strand
AATAAAACAATAATAAGTATATATGTATTATTAATTAAATCATTAAATACATTTAATTAAGAATTAAAGCCCTAGTAAGGAAAGGACACCAGTCCCAAGGGAGGTGTCTTATGGGGTTTGTGGCTAGTCAACTCTTATTTGAGGAGCACCGCCACAGCCATGTAAAGCATCCATTCATATTCTAATCAAAATATTTAATATCTGCATAATTCATATTATGTTTCAGTCTATTGAAATATAATAATGGAGCATATAGAAACCCTGTATAGAAATGGTATCGGAGCCAGTTCTTCTGGCAAGGACCATACCCCATGTGGCTCGTCAGCCCTGTCGGCCTTCCAATCCAATGCAATTCCCATTTGTTGTCACTAAACTCTATGCTTTTCACCGCCATCGTCCACCCTAGCCACCACTATTTTGTGTTCTATTCATGGCTCCGAACAGCCGCAATACAATCCGCTACATTACCAAAAACATTATCACCTCTATCCACCACATTACCAACACCGTAAAACACTAACAATTTCTGCACCTAGAAATTATTGTGCATATGATACTTGCAATTGTGGGAGCCAAGGAGAGGTCACACTCAATAGACGTGACTAGATCAATCATCAAGTAAGTGTTGCGAGAGCCATGCGAGAGGCCACGAGAAACAGACATGACCAGATCACGGTTAATTAATATATATCGTTATAACAATTATATTATAAATTTTAATGATGTTATTATTTAATAGATATATATATATATATTATTATATTTATATATATATAATATATATTATATTGTTATAGATATATATATATTATTTATATACTATATATATATTATATATAATATATATTATATTATAAATAAATAAATTGGGTCTTCAAGGAAAAAACAAAACAAAATGGAAAGCAACAACAATGACAATAAGAAAAAAATTCAAGAGGACATCAGCAAGTTAAATAAATGTCTTGATAACATCGAGAAGTCAATTAGTAAGAAAGACCAAATGGCCAATGATATATCTTTTTTTTGAAACTTGATGAGCGATAATTTCGAAGGGACTAATCCACCTTTAGCTACACAGAGTCCCAAGACTCCCGAAGGTGAGAATTCTCCAGAGCATGAGTTCCTTAGGCATGTGAAGCCGTGAATACTGCAAATTCACTTCGAAGGAAGATATTATTATACCAAATCTTCTAAAAGAAACCATCTTAAAATTAAAAATGAATTACCTAAGTATGTGGTCAGAACCATAAAGGCACCATCATATGGGTAAATAAGATGGATGCTATATTTCTAGAAAATCCTCTACTCAGTGAGCAAGAAAGGGTCATGATTGCATCCAACTACCTAAAAGCAGAAGCATATGATTGGTTTCTGTGGTGGTCTTCTAAATGTACAAGTTTCTCGTTTAATTGGAAAAACTTTGAAAACACCCTGCTGAAAAGATTTCATGACGAGGAAGAAGATGATGTATACGAGAGATTCGTTCACCTGAAACAAAAATGTATCGATGTGGTCTTAAGGATTACATTCGCGAAGAATTAAAATTACATCAACCCAAAACCATTGAAGATGCTGGACATGCAGCTATAATTATCGAATTAAAATATAAACTCCACAAAGAACCATACACCAGTAACGAGAGGACTAACAACTTCTACAAGGGGAAGTCAGGCAAACCATTGTCAGAGAACACTACCAAGTTCGTTCCACCACCAATATGAAGTAAAGAAAAACAACAATCTAGTGTTGAAAGGAAAAGGGATGGAAAATGTTGGAAATGCGGAGACAAGTATTATGTAGGACACAAATGCACAAGACAAAAACTGTACAACTACGAAGCTGAACAAGAAGAAGAATATTCAAAAGATAGCTCTAACGAAGAGAACAATGAAGAAAATGCAAACCATAGTCCAGAATTAGAAGAAGATATGCCACGAATTTCTTTGGAAGCCATCACAGGGATTGCTTAGCCACAGACAATAAAGCTTAAAGGTCACATCAAGAAGCAAAACGTTATAGTTCTAATAGACTTAGGGATTATACACAACTTTTTGGATGTCAATGTTGCAAAAAGATTAAACATTTTTGCTTACCCCATAGCAGATTTAAAAGTTATGGTAGTAGATGGAAAACGTATAGATGGAATAGGTAAGTGCCATAAAGATAAATTGCAACTAAGAGAATACGAAATGAAGTCCAGTTTTTATACAATTCCCCTAGGAGGATTAGAGGTCGTTCTATGGATACAATGGTTAAAAAACACTAAGCACGTACTCAGGGAATCACCAGAAGTAGTTCATTAAGTTCAAGTGGGATGGAAGGAAGTATAATTTGTTTTGGTTTCAAGCTCCATTGGTTCAAGTCATCTCCGCTCAGCAGACAAAGAAACTTATTCGCAAAGGAGCCCCAACATTTGTCACATAATTTTAGCAGTTGGAGTTATTATTGATAGAAGATACTCACCAACCTTTAGCAATCTCATCCTTGATCCAAAAATACGAGAAGCTTTTTCAAGATCTACCAATGAAATTAGCCTCTGAAAGGCAAATTCAACACATCATGAAACTCAAACCAGATTCGACACCAGTAAACTTTAAACCATATCATTATCCTCATCACCACAAGACAAAAATAGAATGATTAATACAAGACCTATTGAAGCATGGAATCATTATGAAAAGTAGAAGTCCATATGTTGCACCAGTAGTATTGGTCAGAAAAAAGGATGGGTCCTTCCCTTTGTGTATAGATTATAGGGTTAAACAAAATCACTATCAAACATAAGTTTCTAATTATGTTCCTTATTGAAATGCTAGATGAACTACATGGTGCAGAATACTTCTCAAAGTTAGATCTAAGATAGGGGAACTACCAAATATGGGTAAGACCAGAAGGTGTCGAAAAGACAACATTCAGAACTCATGAAGGGCATATGAGTTTAAAGTTATTCCATTTGGACTAACAAATGCACCAGCCACCTTCCAAGCAACCATGAATGAACTTTTTCACCCATATTTGTGGAAGCTTGTATTAGTTTTCTTCAATGATATTCTTGTTAATAGTAAGACATGGAAAGAACATCTCAAGCATTTGGAGGAAGTATTACATGTATTAGAGAAGAATCATTTCTACGCCAAGTTATCAAAGTGTACCTTTAGGAAAAAGGAAGTGGAATACCTAGGACATGTTATATCCAGAGAAGGAGTCAACGAGGATCCTAACAAAATCAAGGCAATCAAAGAATGGCCCAAACCCAAGAACATATCCAAGATAAGAGGATTCCTAGGGCTAACTGGGTATTACAGAAGATTTATAAAAACCTATGCACATCTGACAGCACCCCTGACCAGTTTGTTAAAAAAGAATGCTTTTTAGTGGAATAACCAAGCAAACAAATGTTTTGAGAATCTAAAGGAAGTAATGTCAACCACACCAGTGCTAGCGACTCTTGACTTCTCCAAATCGTTTGCAGTCAAATGTGATGCCTCGGGATTTGGAATTGGGGCCGTATTAATGTAGGACAACCACCCTATAGCATTTGAAAGCAAGAAATTTAATAAATGAGAAGGCTTGAAATCAACTTAACAAAAGGAGATACTTGTCGTCATACATGCTTTAACAAAATGGCGACAATACTTGCTTCGAAGTAAATTTTCAATCCAAACTGACCACAACAGTCTTCAATTCTTACTTCAACAAAAGACATTATCAACAGAACAACAGAAGTGGATGGAGAAGTTGTCATCTTTTGACCTAGAAATATTGCACAAGAAGGGAAAGGAAAATGTTATAGTCGATGCACTCTCATGTAAGGATGACGACAACACAACATGTGTTGCCATGATAGTTGTTCCAAAATGGTTGGATGAAATACAAGCCAAATATTACAAGGCTGAGGATTTTGATTCCATGATTAAGAATATACACCAATATACCAATTTCGAGTGGAAGAACGACATAATGTGGTACAAGGGTAGAATTTACTTAACACCAGCATCCAAATTTAAATTGAAAATTCTAAAGGAATCTCACAATTCACCTGCAGCAAGACATGTTAGGTTCTACAAGACTTACAACAAAATTCGACAATCATTCTATTGGAAGGGCATGAGCAAGGAAATTCATAAATATGTTGTAGAATGTGATATTTTTCAAAGGAATAGGAGTGAAAATATTCCAACCCTAGGTTTGTTACACCCACTACATATTCCCAACCAAAAATGGGAAGAGATTTTGATGGACTTCATAGAAGGACTACCTACGTCTGATGGTGAGGACAAGATATTTTTTGCAGTCTATAGACTCACTAAATGCCCATTTTATGGCTATCAAAAAAATGGAAACAACTAAGAAAATTGTGGATATGTTTTGCAAAAACATCTACAAACTGCATGGGTTCCCCAAAGTCATAGTAAGTGATAGAGACGCAAGTTTCAAAGGTAGTTTTTGGAAGGAATTCTGCCATGAGGAAGGAATATCCCTCAATGTGAGTTCAGCTTATCATCCCTAGACAGATGGTCAAACTGAGATCATGAATAAGTGCTTGGAAACATATCTTCTTTTCTTCATCACTGATAAAAAAAAATAAGTGGACTCAGTGGCTACACCTCTCGGAGTGGTGGTATAACACTACCTACCACACATCGGCTAAAATGACACCTTTCCAAACTCTCTATGGTTATGAACCACCCACATGGAAGGATTTTGCACTACTCGATTCTAGGGTTCAAACAGTCAAAAACCACTTAGAAGAGAACCAAAGGATCATTAACTTATTAAAATATAATCTAATGATGACACATAATAGAATGAAACAATAGGCCGATAGACATCACATTGAAAGTGATTTTGAACAAGGAGATTAGGTCTTTGTTATACTTCAACCCTACAAGCAATTGTCATTGAAACAACAAGGGAAGAATAAACTATCACCTAAATATTATGGTCCATATCAAATAATCAAAAAAATAAGTAGCATGGCTTATGGACTGAAATTACTCGACAACTGTTGAATCCACAACACCTTCCATCTGTCAAATATGAAGAGAGTGTTAGGGAAAAACCAAATAGCTCAAGCTAAGATACCAGAGACCAATGAAGAAGGAAAAATCATCTTAGAACTTGAAGGTATACTCGCTACCAAATAGAAAGAACTACGGTCCAAGACAATAAGGGAGTACCTCATTAAATGAAAGAAATTACAAGAGGAATACTCATCTTGGGAGTAAAAACGTTTTCTTCAGCAACATCCCACCTTACCTATGCTTTGAGGACAAAACATTTTAAGGGGGAGACAATGTTATGAATTAAAAATTACGTAACTAAAACAATAATAAATATGTAAGTATCATTAATTAAATCATTAAATAAATTTAATTAATAATTAAATTCTTAGTAAGAAAAGGGCACCAAGCCCAAGGGATGTGTCTTATGGGGTTCATGGTTAGTCAACTCCTATTTAAGGAGCACCACCACAGCCATGTAAAGCATCCATTCATATTATAATAAAAATATTTAATATCTACATAATTCATATTATGTTTTAGTCTATTGACATCTAACAATTGAGCGTACAAAAACCCTGTGCAGCATCTAATCAATAGGCCTTCAACTGGATCAACCAACATCCTTTGACCTCCTTCTTATCATCCTTGCACAAAGCCCTAAGCATGACTCATTCTCATCCCTGAGTTTTTGCATGAAAACACCTTGTTTCATCTTTTTTAAGGACCAATTCTCCCTGGCCTCCTAATGGACAATGTTAACTACCAGGTTTCTCCACTATGGCCTGCGTTGATCACCTACAGGTTTCTCCACTATGCACTTGCATTGGTTCTAGAAATTTGGGAAAAAGAGAGAGAAGTTCATAGCCTCTTCTTCCAGAAGCTTCCAGGATCTGTTGTAACTATTTACCTCATAAAAGTCTCAAATCCCATTTTATCCTACCTTGGAGTTTTCATCCCTCATCCCTTTAGCTCATCCTCCCATAAAGAGTGGATCTCAAGCCCAGATTGGTAAAATCATAAGAATTCACGAACTACCTCCTTCACCTATATATTTACTACCATCCATAGGCAAGGAGTTGGCTTTTGGAGAGTGATTCTACCCTTATGATGCTAATGTGAGAGTTATATTTCCATGCATTACGGTGAATAGATGTGCACTTTGTGACACGGAAAGGACAAGTCAACTTGGAGGAGCTCTTTTACATGATCAACACCTATTTTTTGTTGTAACTCACTCCATTTCTGTTCATGCAAAGAGTTATTTGTTTTCCTATATATGATGTTATAGTTTCATATATTTCAATACCATGTTGATCTATTGGATAAAGTGATTAGATGATGCTACATATATTTCATGGATCATTAGCTTGTGTTATCTGACTATGTTGGTTCTCATAATAGTGATCGGAGCTAGGATTGGAGCATTCAAGCCAAGGAAGGAGTGAAGCATACGATAGATTCTAGGTAGGCTTCATCCCGTTATCTCTTTACTTTAAGGAAAACATTAGATCCTTTGTATTTATGTTATTCTAGGTCAATCCACAAGGCCTAGGGAAGATACTTCTATCCGCATTTGTAGATTCCACATAACAATGTCAATAGGTCATCTTCTCCTTTCCTTGTGTCTTTTACAAATGATTTTTTTAGATTTGTAGCTTGGGAGGTACTCCAACCCCTAGGCCAGTGGTTTTTAGAGTAATGGTAACACAAGTATGGCTTATGGGCTTAGAACCCAATCATGTTGGCTTTTCACCAAGCATGTGGATGTGAAACCGTGATGATATTTTGATATTTGAGTGATGGAGATGATAGAGGACTTCGAGAGAAACTGGAGGTAATGAAAATAATCGAAATTAGAGTTAAAAAAATGGAGTTATGAATTTTTGAAGTTGAATGTGGGTTAAGAGGCATACTAGGTAAAGTTCGCTAGCATGTTAGGGTGCCCCTTTTAGGGTTGTTATGACACCCACCTAAAAGGTATAAATTAAGGACTTGTTGGAGGCATTTATTGGATCACACAAGCAAAAAATAATCAATGGAATAGCTTTTATTTGGGACAGTGAGTCAGAGGCAAGTAGAAGTGGCAAGGAGCACGAGTTTGAGTCTATCTAAGGCATCCATCAAGAGGCTTTTAGGGCATGTTTAGTAGTTTTTTAAAGCAGACTCAAGTGCATATCCTAGTCATTGATTCAAGGTATGTTTGATGTTATTTTTTGTGTATTTTGAGGTATGGGATCTTTGTTACATGTGGTCATAGGAATGTTGTAGAAACAGTAGGTATTGAGGTAGTTTGAGGGTTGTGATGCCTTGGGGAGAGGGAAGACTCCAGACCGCATCCATTAAGAGAAACAATGCAGGTGTATAGGGAGAAAGGAGTCCTCAAACATAGATTTTTCTTATGCCATGACCAAATCTAGTTTGTTGTAGCAGTTCGATTTGTTTGAGAGCCTTGTGGAGGTGCCCAAGGTGCCTTGAAGGATAAGGAAGGAACAACAAGGTAGGATGAAGATTGGAAAAAGGAAACATTGGTTTTGAAGTAGTGGTTTATGGATGTTGTGTGCCCTAACTAGTCTTGTGAATGCACATAAATTGAGGTCAAGGAGGTAGAAACAGTAAGTTGTAATTGTCTTTTTTTTATGGTTGGACGTTAGAGGATGAGATCCAAGGAAATGATAGATTGTAGGAGATTTTTAGCAGCCAAGAGGAAGGGCGATCATAGTGATTGGATGCCCTAACCAGTGAGTAGAGGCTACAACAGTGTATTGGACACTCATGGTCTATAGGAGGGCAGCGTGAGTGTGGGTCAAGTATGGGCCTAGATGAGGTAGAGTTGGAGTAGCCTAAAGAATAAATTGGGAGGATTGTAGAGGCTTGCTTCAATCTGAATGAAACAAGAGGGAGTGTTGAGATTTGTATCTTGAAAGGTACTTCAAACTATAGGCTAGTGGGTTCTAGAGGAATGCGCACACAAGTATGGCTTGTGGACTTAGAAACCAAGCCCATGGGATTTGCACCTAAGCATGTGGGTGTGAAATAGTGATGATATTTTGACATGTGACTCATGGAGATGATAAAGGACTTTGAGAGTGACTAGAGGCATAACAAACCATCGAAATATGAGTTTTAGAAATGGATTTATGAATTTTTGAAGTGCAGTGTGGGTGAAAAAGCCTACTAGATCAAGTCATCAAACATGTTAGGGTTCCCTTTTAGGGTTGTTATGATACCCACATGAAAGGCATAAATTGAGGACTCATTGAAGGCATTTCTTAGATCACACAAGAATCAAATCATCAATGGAATAGCTTTGATTTGGGACAACAACTCTGAGGTAAGGAGAAGTGGCAAGGAGCATGAGTTTGACTCTATGTAGGACTGCATATTTCTATGGAGAAGTGCATAAATTCTAAGGCATCCATCAAAAGGGTTTGAGGATGTGTTTAATATTGTTTAGGAGAATACTCAATTACATATCCTAGTTTTTTGTCCAAGGTATGTTTGATGTTATTGTTTGTGCATTTTGAGGTGTGGGATCTCTGTTATAGCTGGTTGCAAGACTGCTATAGCAACAACATGTATCTTGAGGTGGTTTAAGGGTTGTGAGTCCTTGAGGAGAGGGAAGAATCTAGGCCACAACCACTAAGAGAAATAGTGCAGGTGTATAGGGAGAAAAGGGTATTCAAACATTGATTTTTTTTATGCCATGAGCAACCCTAGTTTGTTGTAGCAGTCCAAGTTGTTTGAGAACCTTGTGGAGGTTGCTTAAGGTGCCTTGAAGGATAAGGAACAACAAGGTAGTAAGGATATTGGGAAAGGGAAATAGTGTTTTTGAAGAAGTGCCTTAGGGTTGTTGTGTTCCCTAACTAGTCTTGTAAACATACAAAAATCAAGGTCAAGGAGGCAACAATAGTGAGTTGTATATGTCTTCTTGTTGATGGTTGGATGCTAGAGAATGAGATCCTAGGAAAGTACAGATTATAGGAGACTATTAGCAGCCAAGAGGATTCCAAACTAATGAGTAGATGCTACAAAAATGTATTGGATGATTTTGGTCTATTGGAGGGCAACGTAAGAGTGGACCAAGTGTGGGCCTAGATGAGGCAAAGTTGAGGAAACTTAAAGAACAACTTGGGAGGATTGTAGAGGCTTGCTTCAAGGCTGAGGAAACAAGCCTATTGAAGGACTAAGGGATTTTTTGATGTGGAAAAAGGAGAATCTTAAGGGTCTAATCATTCAGGAGTAGTTTGAGTAGCCCTAGACTTTCCTTGTGGAGAAGGACATCTACAGTAGAAGAAGGGTAATCCTCCTAGTCCGTGCTCATTGTGGGATAAGGAAATCTTTAAGTGATAGGTGGAAACCCTTTGTCCCTATGTTAGACTTCATTAAAGTAGAATGGGAAGACTATAGTGGGATGAATTCCCTAGGTAGCTAAGGAGAAACAATGGGCACATGAGATTAGTTCAGAAAAGGCATTTTAAACAACTCGACAAGAGTATCATGGAGTTGATGTGTTGAAGGAAGAATGATTGACTAGAGAGAAAATTGGAGATAAGATTCAGTGGCCATATGGGCTTGGTGAATTGATAGAGGAAAGTGTTGCAGATCAGAAGCTGAAGGACCAGGAAAATGTGTACAGGGTACAATCGAGAGGAGCTGATAGAGTGCTTTGTAACCAGATGATCAAATTATCTTGTTCAAGGTAGATTGGTTGTCATCATGATAAACACCAAACCCTAGTTGTTGTAGTCTTGTATCATTGGATGTATGATTGCCATTATCCCTAGTACAGGAGACCTAGATTGTTGTATTATCCGTTTGATTAATACAACAAAGTTGGGTTGTTGTATAAAAATTGTAAAACATTTATATATTATGCACTAATAAATTTGCTATTTTATATTTTTTTGTTGTTTCAAAGTAGTTTGTTGTGATACTTGGATTTGGTAGTGTCAATGATTTAATATTCTATCCTAGACACTAGTATCATGGAAAAACAACATGATTCCCCTTGACAAGCAATCCCTTCTTATGTCATCAACATGATCTTCCAGTTGCCTCCTCTTTATTCACCTTATCTATGATACCATTTTGGAGAATGCAGTAGGGAAGCTATTAATTTAATTTCTTCTTAACCTTAATAATTTATTGTGAACTTTATTTTTCTTTTTGTGTTTCTTTATTAGATATTTTCATCAAACAATTATCAAGAACAAAACAAATAAAGAAAATGGACACAAGATATAGGCTCCAAGCCAGGTAGAAACCCCTCCAAGGGGAAAACCCTAAACTAATCTCTTCTCTTCTTATAGAATATGCTTCAAATGATAAAACCAAGACCCAAACCTCAACACCAAGACCCCCTCCAAGCACAAATTCAACACTCCAAAGAATCCCTTCCAATAAGTCCAAAGTCCACTCAACTCAACAAGATTCATCTTCTTCAAGTCTACTCCAAATTTAGATTTCAGCCTACAATTTCAAGACTTCGAACCTACAGTGACTTCATAATTTTGGCCTGCAACTTTTTGGCCACCTATAGCTTATCTGAAACCCTAATTCTCTGTCAATTGTGACTAGAAAATGCCAAAATTGTGTCTCTCTTCTTTGCTAGGGTTTTCTCCATTATTCTTCATTCCTCACTCTTCTTGTCATGGTTCTTCTTGCATGGATGTGAATTAAATAAGTGTGTCTAAAAGGAAATCAAGTTATTTTTTATATAGCCTTCTTTAAGGTCAAATTAGACCTCTATAGGCCGACTTTTCCTTGACTAGAGTTGAATTATACTTAGAGGCATATTTGTCTTTCTACACTCAAAATAAATTCTTTTTCATGATACATCTTTACCATATGGGTCATATATACATGAAATTGACTCTCTTGACTCATGACAATAAATCTTGTGACATGACAAACCCTAGAAGCATGAAGAACATGCTTTACCTAGAATACCAATCAAAAGAAGCAAAGAACCCATGCTTTAAAATAATATTTTTCCTTTTTTCTTTTACCTTTTACGTAAGATATACATATTGACATGGGTACAATGACAATTATGAAGACCAAAACTAGTTGAATTTTCCAAAATACTACCTTAATCATGTCGTTATATAACGACACATGAAAATGTCATTCCACCATACCATTCTTCCTAATTCAAGTCAATGTACTTAATACAAGGGTAGCATCCTTAATTCTGATTAGAGTACATGACATAGAAATAATTTACTTCCATGATGCTAACTAATATTTCAAGCCATTCTCCCTAATTCCGATCAATGTACTTGATAGGGGATAACATCCCTAATTCCATTCAAAGTACATGACACAGGGAGAATCCAAGTTCATGATGCAGCCATTACTCCCTCTTAATCATGAGACAAGCTCAAGCTTGTCCCGAAAGTACACAAACTTCACTATAGAAAGAGGATTTGTCTGTTAAGAAATCTAGGGCATGAATAGTTAAATTGATTTCTCTACTTGATAATTGCTTGTGATATACTTTTACTTCTTAGCTTATAGTCTTTTCTCTTCATTTTGTTATTATTTTTTTCTTTTCATCAAGACAATTACCAATATGTATAATAAATACAAGTGACACAGTATATAGGCTTGTCAGTCAAGGCCAAAACCTCTCACCTCTTGAGAGGAAAACCCGATCAAAATTCTTCTTCTAGATATTTAATTGATGAGTACCAAGACAGTGACAAACACCCTTGACTCTAGTATCATCCCAAGAAACTTGTCACTAACCTTGATGTTTTTCCTCTTCCCTTTATTGACTTTATTCTTGATCTCAAATTGCTTTCCTCAGCTCCTTCTGGAGAAACTTGATCTCTATACTTCACATTGATTCTTCTCGACTTATCCTAGAGAAACTCGGTCTCTATGATCTCATTGGCTCCCTTTAGAGAATATTGGTTTCTAGATCTCTATCTTGGTTACCCGAAACAAGTATCCTAGAAGAATCCTTCCTTCACTGACCCCAGAATAAAACTCTCCTTCACTGACCCAGAAGAAACCTCAAGTTCATTGCCCTAGAATAAACCTCCTTCACTGCCCTAAAATAAACCTCCTTCGCTGCCCTAAAAGAAACCTTCTTTGTTGCCCCAAAAGAAATGTTCTTCACTCCCCAGGAGAAAATAGAAGAAACCTCCTTTACTGCCCAAAAATAAACCTCCTTCACTTCCCTAAAAGAAACCTTCTTTGTTGCCCCAAAAGAAACCTTCTTCGATACCCCAGGAGAAACCTTCTTCGCTACCCCAAGAGAAACCTTCTTCGCTACCCGAGAAGAAACTCTCCTTATCCTTTTTCGCACTTCTCTTGGTAGCCTCTTCTTTTCACTTCTTCTTCAATGAGTTCTTGTTTAGTTGCTTTCCTCTAAGTGAGGCTGAGTGTGGCTATATATACACTTCATCTCATGTCCTTTAGGCCTACATGATCACAAGTATTTAGGCTAATTTCTTCTAGCATGTTCTTCCATCATTGTAGACTGACTTGAAGAGGATATATGGCAAGGTCTTGGAGGATACTTTACATGGAAAATTTTGACCTTTTACAAAGTGTAACATGACTACATTACATGACAATGACATTTTATGACTAGATGACAAATAATTCCTAAAGACACTCAATCGGAGTGTTGACTCAAAAACAAAATCTCTTGCTCATGAAACCCATGAAGCAAGTCAATACAATAATTGTATTTCTCTCTTTTACATCTCATTACATAAAATCATAATTACATGTCATTACGAAGGCCAAACCTAGTTACACTTTTCAACACTCCCTCTTAACTAGGGACGTATTCATAATGGTACTTGGACTTTCTCAATTTGAATAATTTATCATAAGAATAATTTGGATTGGTAACTCCTTTGTATAGCATCATATCAACTAGCATTGTTACATAGTAAGGCCTTGACTAACAGCTCCATCTCTCCACAAGATTTGAGCTCAATACTGGCGAGACCAATGATTTATAGACACTCTCATCATTGTCTCTCTTGGAACATCCCCTACTCGGGTACTTAGGGTGTGTTCCATGAGGACTATTCTTATCTTAAACTCCCCAACCCTCAAATAATATTGGTCCTCCACTACTAATCTTCTATCGGATGCCAAATGATTACCCAATCCTACATTATGTCTTCCAAGGTGAAGATTAGAATGACATGTCTATTTCTCCCTCTCAAATAGGGAGGAAATATTCAAATTAAGGAATTTACTCCTTCCTACAAAAGGAATGTACCTAAGCTCCCTTTTGGCTTAGTAAATTCCAAGTTTCTTCCAAGAAAGAAACTTATTTTTAGGCTCCCTCTTAACTAGGGACCTATAACAACTCCTCATGTGGAGATCATGGAACAACCCACTGCTTGAAGAGCTCCTTCCTTCAATGTCATGAATGTATTCTTATTCATGGATTCTTCATCTTTTGGAGACTTCTTCATAGGGCACAAACCATCCATCACTTTCAACCATGAGTTAGTCATGTCCTTATTTCATCAGAAAGTGATCCATCCATTTTCCATCTGTATTTCCTTCATTTCATGCTTCTTTCGATATGCCATATTTTTCGGAAGGATATTACATCCTTCAATGTTTTCTGGTTGGAAGTCATCCACAGATATTCCCTTTGGAATTCCTACAGAAGCCCATCCACATATTATTTCAAAAATAATAAATGAACACTTAAATCAAAATTACCTTTGTGATGATCTTTCATCATGACATCTTCATGTAGGTATCAACATCCTACGTGTATGTTGACACATCTCTCAAAGATATCCATTGTCAAGGGTCTTCATCTTTTTATGACTTTCATTAGAGTCTTCATATCTTTCTAGGAGATATTCCAACCAACTCTTCTTGGTCTCAAATTTTGAGTACCTTCAACCTTTGTTGCATATTTTATGATCTCTTCCTTTATTTTCACACTTCATTCCCAGTAGCTTCTAATCAGAGTTCCTTATTTCTAGTTAGCTTCCTTATGATTCATATGAAAACATATTATGTTGATTTCATCTAGTGTGACCTATGCTTTTCTGCAATGTTTCAGAGGAGGAGATCATTTATTCTTTTGATCATATTTCCCAATATGGAAATAGTGATCCATATTATCTGCAACCATGTGACATGACTTTCATAATAATCTATGTAAGAATACATACCTCATATTTCTTTTCTGTCATCCACACTTCCTGTAGTGGCTTCATTTGAATGAAAGAACTTTATCCTTTAGACTTGCTTATTTTTTATGTCATCATACTATCATCCCTTGAATCCCATGATTTGGAATTCCTAATGAAACATTTGTTATCCTTTTACATCGGTGAATCCCTTGATGAGGATTCCATCACAGAAATTCGAGGAGCTTTCATATCCTCACCCGGAAGATGTTTCCTTATTGACTATTTTATGGTGATCCTAATTGATGATGACCTATACTTATTTCTATAAGTATCACTTGAGATTTCAATGAGTTTTCCAAGAGCCCTTATTCTTTGTAATAAATATAATTTATTCCAAACATTCTTTCTTCTTCCCATGTCACGAGCTCTTATTTGTAATGATTCTATAAAAATGTTATTTTCTAATCTAGTACATCCTATGTTATTTACACTACCTCGTATCTATAAATTACAAGTGGAAAGTACCTTCTATTGAAGAAGATCATCTCAATCATAGTACATATATTTTGATTCTTCCTTCTTAAGCTTCTTTGTCTCAAATTCTTTCACTTCCTCAATAATATGACCTTCTTCCCTGGCCCTCTTATGTTTAGGAAAATCTCTTCTATAGTGCCCAAGTTCCTAACAACCATAGAATCTTTCCTTAGCCATGTTCTTGTTTTTCTTTGGAGGACCAAACTTTCCAAATTTCCATTTTATTTTTGTCACTAATTGATCCCTTCTATCTGATCTTTTGTTACTTTATTTCTTCAACCTATCTTCTTCTGCCTTGCAGAGAGACCATAATTTGATGAATGGGATATATTCCTTTTCCTTAATAGATATGAGGTTACCTTGTTCATCAGTTAATGCATTTAGAATAACGGGGATCATTTATTTATCAGATACCATCTCTCCTAGATCTTGAAATTTCCATTTTATTTGAGATGATTTTGAAATACATGATGATATCCCTCCATCCTTTGGCACCTTCAATTTATATAGATCGGATCTAAGTGATATGATCTTTTCTATTGTGCTTTTAGAGAAAATTTCTAACAATTTATCATATATTTATTTAGAATGTCTCTAGCTTAGCTACATAAGGAATGAGAGGATATTTTGGTAGATTCCTTAAGAATATTTTGAGCCTTTATATCCCTTTCCATGTATTCAGATGGCTTGGAGACCTTTCCATATGTTAACACCTAATCATCAGGATTGGGTGAATAACTGAAATTGATGTAAATAAATAATAGAGAATATGAATAGTCACCGGGAGATTAAATGAACAGTCTCCCCCTCATGTATATAATAAACACCAACCTAAATGAAATCAACGAATTGTTTTGAGGAGTTACTGCCTGGTCTAACATGGTATCAGAGCCAGCTCCCGAAATTAGCTTTTTGTGTAACTCCTAGTGTCAGTTTCCTGCCTATATTCTACCTGGTTGCTTGAAGCCTGCTCCAAGCAGTGTCATATACGTTTTTCAAATCTGCGCCCTTTAACAAGTCTGCGCCCTCTGTCAAGAGACCTGGTGTGTGAACGCTAGTGTGTGAACGTTGAACACTAGTGCTCTTCATTTTCATTTTTGATGTAGAAAGACGTAACAGCAACTAGCAGTCCAAGTTTATGGTGAGCCACAAAACCTTTCGTACTACCCTCGCGCTTCTTCTCTGATTTCAACGCAAGGATGGATGGCAGGGACTCGATAGAGGTGTTGAATATGGTGGCAGCTACCCTATCTGCATCAGTCCTTGAATATTGATACGAACAGATCTCCTCTTCAAAAATTACTTCTTCACCATCCATATTTATTTTCACAAGCATTTTATTTTAATACTTTCTTATATTTGAACTTTGATTAGAGCTGCATTGAACTGTGGTAATATTCCCATAGAAAACCGTAATGGGCCAACGTATGGCAGGAGTTACAGTACATAGATTTTACTGCGTAGACCTTACTGCCTTGGAGTGGGAGGCATTGTGATTGAAGGTGCATCTCTAACACACAAGGTGCGTAGGTGCTTACGGTCTTGCGCAGTGGAAGCGTGGTGGAAGCCATCCCGTTTTGGTGCGGTTCCTCCATTTTTGACATGTTGGCGCCACAGTATTTTTGGTATATATAACACTGATATATATTTAAAACCATTGTTTTCATATATATAACACTGATTTATATTTAAAGGTTTTCTCCAAAAGGCAGTGTTTAATATACATAAATGCATAGGAGGTATTTGAATAAGTGTATGCAATCGTGGTTTGTGGATTTTGAATGGTTTTAATACACTTTTTTTAGTACATCATTTAATACATGCATGTAGCCTCTCTACTGGTAGCCATACTGTTTTCCCACACCGCCTCACTAGTTGTGTGTGTTTTTTGGAGAATGTTGAATGTTGCTGCAATAACCATATGGGTTGAGCTCTTGTAAAAATCGATTAATGTGTTCGTTGGGATATAAAATATTATTTATATTTTGATGATCGTGTGCACAAGAACCTAACCTATGATTTTTTTACATCAAAAGTACATTTTTCCAGCAGAAGTATTTTTTTAAAACAGTACACTGATTTTTTTGCCAATAGAAGTTTTTTTTTTTAAGTATGCATTCAATCATATCTATTGTGGGAATAGTTCTTACTGGAAAACAGAACTATCCTGAGTGGTCCCCCATGATAAAACACACCCTTATTTTCAATGAGTTGTGGAAAGGTGTGTGTATTGGAGACGGAGACAAAGATCCAGAATATCCTACCTCAGACAAAGACCTCGCCATTTGGGAGAATAAGAATAGCAAAGCTTATGCATTAATCGCAACATCTGTAAGTGAAGAAGTGAGTCACCATATTTCACCATTTTCAAATGCTTTTGAAGCATTACAAAAGATGAAAGAACTCTATGACTCACATTCTACACTTGAATTTGTTCAACTCATGATTAAACTCTTCACTGTTGAATTGCAAAATAATGATCCTCTTGCTCTTGCATCCGAAGTAAAATCTATAATGCATGATATCAAAGCCACTAACGTCGAATTGGATATTCCTCTTATCGCTTTTCTCAAGGCACTTTATCCTACTTACTCCAATTATCTTGAGTCATTGCAAGAAAATGGAAATCTCAAAGATATTACCTTTGACTCTCTTGTGAAAAAATTTGTTGAAAGAGAGAAAGCTTTTGGAAAGAAGACAGCCCCTGAATCTTCTGAAGAGGTTGTGTGCCTTGCTCATAAAGAAAATAATCCTGCTCAAGATTCTTCCATAGGAAGAGGTGGTTGAAGAGGAAGGGGAAGATATTTCAGAGGCAGGGGGGGCAGACATTCTCAAGGAGAAAAGTCAGATTTTCACTGCATATGCTGCCAAAGAAATGGATCACATGATGCCTCTACATGCAAGTTACCATGGGACAAAATTGAGTAGCAAAGAAACCAACAGAAAGGTAAAAATAATGACACAAACAAAGGTAAAGCACCTAAATCCACTTTTATGTTGTGGTACAACGTAATATTGGAGTAAATGAAGATTTATTTAATGCTTCACTTGCTTCTTGGAAAAATGATTGGTTGCTTTATTCAGGAGAAACTTGCCACATGACTCATAGAAAAAAAAAATTGGAAGAATTTACTGACAATGTTGATGGAGCAGTATACTTTGCAGACCAATCAAAAATCAAGCCATCAGGGCTTGGCACAATCAGGCTTAAATTGCCTAGTCTTCCAGACTTTCTTCTGCATCATGTTCTATACCTCCCACAGCTGAAGAGAAACTTGTTGTCCTTGGTCCACATCTACCAACAAGGTCACTCCATTCATATGTTTGATGGAAATCTTGAGGTGAGAAAAGCATCTGACCACTCACTTGTCATGAGGGGAATAAAAGAAGAAAGGCTTCTCAAGCTGCAAGGTACCTCTTCCTGTGCACAACATTTTTCATACAATTCTCATTATGAAGAAGGTACACTTCCATCAAGTCTATTATGGCATGCTAGATTTGGATATTTGAACTATGACAGCCTCCGCTTGTTGAGGAAAAATGGTGTTGCTGGTTTGCCTACGATTCCTAGGAAATTTAAGCAATGTGATGCTTGCATTCTAGGAAAGCATAGCAAACAGCCTTTTCATGATTCACATTCAAGAGCACATAGAAAACTTGAACTCATTCATTTAGATTTATGTGGTCCAATTCATGTTCCTTCTACAAATGGAAATAAATATATGATGACATTTATTGATGACTATATCATAATGTGTTGGGTTTATTTATTGAAGAACAAATCTGATGGTTTTCAAACATTCAAGAAATTCTATAAATGGATTGAAAATGATGCACAATCTCATATTGGGTCTATTCACACTAATAATGGAAAAGAATACACATCAAATGAATTTGAAAACCATCTTCACCAACATGGGATCAAACATCAAACAATTGTGCCTTATAATCCCAAACAGAATGGTGTAGCTGAAACAATGAATAGGACAATCTTAATGGTATGCTCCATGCTCTTCTTCAAAAATGTAAAAATAATGTTTTGGGCTGATGTTGTTCTATGTGCTACATATATAAAGAATAGATGTCCATCTAATTCTATTATAAACAAGACTCCATATGAAATGTGGTATGGGCACGTTCCTTCGGTAAAGCATCTTAGGGTCATTGGTTCCACCTGCTATGCCTTGATACCAAAGGTACATAGAAACAAACTTGGTGCAAGAATTCGCAAGTGTATCTTCCTGGGGTATTCAAACACCTCCAAAGCATATTGTCTCTATGATAAAGTCAATAAAAAGTTTTTTGTGTCTAGAGATGTAATTTTTCTTGAATCATCCAAAACTAACAATGTTGTTGAGCGACAACTTGATCGCTTGGATAGATTCACAAATGCCAAATCATTTCAAGAATTTGATAATCAGATTCCACATATTGAAGGGGGGATTCCTATACTAGATCAACATGTGGAATCTTCTTCTGAAGAACTCTCTCCCCTGCATGAAGCCCCAACAATGAATGATGCTTTAAGTGATGTGATTGATAGAATTGGGAGACTCAATCTTGATTCAGTCCCAACTCAATGAATGGAGCAACATGGCCCATCTAAGAAAGGTCCTCCAAAGTGGCCGATAAAGACACTTGAAAGTGTTCATCCTTATGAGGTTGGAAAGACAGGAACTAGAAATTCAAACTAGCAAAATGGAGGTGATGTAGATGACTCTAATTCACCTATTGATATGGATGTTTCTTATGATTGTGAATTGAATTTGTCTACAAATTTTGAACCAACTTCCTTCAAAGAAGCTACTTCTCATGATGAATGGAAAGAAGCCGATGCAAAAGGAGTATGATGCCCTAATAAAGAATGGCACTTGGAAGCTGGTTGATCCTCCATTAGGAACCAAACCAATTGGTTGCAAGTGGGTCTACAAGAATAAGTATAAAGTTGATGGCTCACTTGACAAGCACAAATCCAGGCTTGTGGAAAATGGTTTTTCATAGAAGGAAGGGGTCGATTATGAGGATACTTTGCCCCCACAGCAAAATGGGCTACCATCTGAACACTCTTTACCCTAGCAGCTCAGAACAGTTGGAAAGTCCATCAAATGGATGTAAAAACTGCTTTCTTGAATGGATATCTAAAACAGAAGGTTTTTATGTCCCAGCTTGAAGGATTTGCTGTGAAGGGTCATGAACATAAAGTATGCAAACTTGTGAAATCCTTGCATGGCCTCAAACAAGCACCGCAAGCCTGGTCTGAAAAACTAACTGAGCATCTTCTGAAACTCAATTTCAAACATTATGAGCTTGATGATGCAACTTTATTTGTCAAAAAAGTTGGCAAAATAGTTGTATATCTTGTGGTATATGTAGATGATCTTTTGATGACTGGGAACAATGAAAGCTACATTGCATCTATAAAGAAGGAATTGGAGAAAAGTTTTGAAATGACTGATTTGGGCTATGTTCATTACTATCTTGGTATTGAAGTAACTCAACATCCGAAGTCCATATTTCTTTCTCAAAAGAAGTACATTGGAGATATGTTAAACAGGTTTGGCATGACAAAACGAAATCCTCTTACTACTCCATTGGAATAAAACTTAAAGCTCAGATCTATTGAAGGAAAATAATTTGAGGATGCAACAAAGTATAGACAGCTTGTAGGAAGTCTCAAATACCGAACTACTACCAGACCAGATATTTCGTTTGTTGTTGGAATCCTCTCCAGATTTATGCAAAAGCCTTGTGAGGGACATTGGTCTGCTACAAAAAGAGTTCTAAGATACTTCAAGGGAAATCAAGACTTTCGAATCAAGTATACACAGGTGGACAACTTCAGCTTGATTGGATACTCTGATTCAGACTTCGATGGAGACAAAGAAACTAGGGTATCTACTTCAGGATATGTTATGAGTCTTGGATCAGGAGTTGTCTCCTGGAGATAACGCAAATGATTAGTTCCAGCAAATTCCACAACAAAAGCAGAATACGTGGCAACAGCTGAGACAACAAAAGAAATTGTGTGGCTTAGGAAAATTCTTGAAGATTTGAAGGTAAAAAAAGTACAATCAACTCCACTCATGATTGACAATACCTCTACAATAAATTTCGATAAGAACCCAAAGTTCCATGATCGAACAAAGCACATCAATACTAAATATCATCTGATTCGACATCATGTTGAGGCCAAAACAATCCATCTCCGCCATTGTTCCACGAACGAGCAAATTGTAGACATCTTCACCAAAGTGCTTGGAAGAGAAAAGCTTGAAAGATTCGGAATGATGCTTGGAATCACGAACATCCCTTCAGATTAATGGGGGGAATGTTGACATCTAATCATCAGGATTAGGTGAATAACTGAAATTGATGTAAATAAATAATAAAGAATATGAATAGTCACCGGGAGATGAAATGAACAGTCTCTCCCTCATGTATATAATAAACACCAACCTAAATGAAATCAATGAATTGTTTTGAGGAGTTACTACCTGGTCTGACACCATAGACATGATCAATGACTTCATTTACTTCGACTATGTTTATCCTTTTTTTCCATGCAAGGAAGTTTGTATCCCAACTAGGTTATGGTTCTCCTTGAAACATGAAGTCATTTTTACTATATTAGATTATAAAAAGGTACTTACTTATGAATATAGAATCTTCAACTTGATGACAAACTTGATTCTTCAAATGATCCTTTTAAGAAGGTTCTTACTTCGATGAGGGAAGACTGCCTTATTTAGGATGATCTTTTTCCAAATGAGATCCTTCCTTCAATAGAGAGAATATTGCCTTTCGATCTAACCTTACTTATATTTGAAGAGATTCCACTTCTTTGGTGATGTATGAGTGATGATCTCTGACATGCTTCTAGGGTTTCAGTCTTTCTTCCTGCTTCCTTCTTGAAGATAATTTCAAGACTCTTGCTAGAGTATATTTCTTCGATCTAGGGTTTTGGTAAATCTTGATTTGTTGCTTGGTTTTCTTTGACTTGCTTTGATCCTTCTTTGAAACTTGATTCTCATGTGTCTACTTTCTTTGAATGCCCCTTCTTGACTTTAGCACCTAAGCTCTAATACCATGTTGAGAAATATAGGGCATGAATAGTTAAATGATTTATATGTTTGATAATTTCTTGTGATATACTCTTACTTCTTAGCTTATAGTATTTTATTTTCGTTATTTTATTATTATGTTCTTTTCATAAAGATAATTACCAATATGCACAATAAAAGACAAGTGACACAGTATGTAGTCTTGCCGGCCTAGGCCAAAACCTTTCACCTCTTGAGAGGAAAAAACAATTAAAATTCTTCTTCTAGATCTTAAATTGATGAGTACCAAGACCATGACAAAGACCATTAAATCTAATATCCTCTCAAGAACCTTGTCACTAACTGTGATGTTCTGCCTCTTCCCTTTCTTGACTTTCTTCTTGATCTCAAATGGCTCTCCTTGGCTCCTTCTAGACAAACTCAGTCTCTATACTTCACACTACTTCTCGAATTCTCCTAGATAAAATTGGTCTTTATGATCTCACTAGCTTCCTTTAGAGAATCTTGGTCTCTATATCTCTATCTCAGTTACCCAAAACAAGTATCCTAGAAGAATCCTTCCTTCACTTACCCCAGAAGAAAACTCTCCTTCGCTAACTCAGAAGAAACCTCCTTTGTTGCTCCAAAAGAAACCTACTTCGTTGCCCTAGAAGAAAGCTTCTTGGCTTCCCCAGAAGAAACATTCTTCACTGCCCCAAAAGAAACCTTCTTCGCTGCCCTAGAAGAAACTATCCTTATCATTTTTCGCACTTCTCTTGGTAGGCTCTTCTTCGCACTTCTTCTTCAGCGAATGCTTGTTGAGTTTCTTTCCTCTAAGTGAGGTCGAGTGTGGCTATATATACACTTCATAAAATATCATTTAGGCCTAAATGATCACAAGTAGTTACGACGACTTCTTCTATCATGATTTTCCATCATTGTAGGTTGACTTGAAGAGGATATGTGACAAGGTCTTCAAGGATACTTTACATGGACAATTTTGACCTTTTACAAAGTGTAACATGACTTCATTACATGACAATGACTCTATCATTTTATGACTAGATGAGAAATAATTCATAAAGACTCCCAGCGGAAGTCTTGACTCAAAAACAAAATCTCTTTCTCATGAAACGCATGAAGCAAGTTAATACAAAAAAAATATATATCTCTTGTACACCTCATTACATAAAATCATAATTACATGTCATTGTGAGACCGAACCTAGTTACACTTTTCAACATCGTCATCATATCAATTATCTACTCAGCAATGGAAATATATTCAAGATTCACTTCTCCCTTCTACACATGTTTGTCATCATGGTCATCCTTTGTACTTGATCAAAACCTATAATTAATCTCTAATGCTATATTGCTTCTCAACTTTCCAAATCAGTTGCAATACACTCATCCTCTTCCATACTACTTCACACTCATCCAAGAAATTACAATGGAACCCAAAATGAAGCAATATCTTGATGAAATATTTGCAACTTCACATGATCCATCATCACATATTCTTTTCAGGTCATCCTTACTATGTGTTCCCCTCTCATATTTATAATTCATTGTCTAGGAATATGACATTAAATTTGAGTTCAACAACAAAGCCTACTAATTTCTCCTTCTAGAAGTAATAGCTTCAACACAACTGATCCCTAACTGAGGCAAATATGCTTTCATGAATATCTCCCTCTTGCTAAGATAACCTTCTCAAATCTTGCTTCCATGCTTCCATCTACTACATGCTATATCTTGAATTTTTCTTAGGCACAATCAAGGCATACATAAAATATCATGCTCCATCTATACTTGGGTCTTATCTAGTACAATATTCTTCAAGTAGTAATTCTGGATATTCCTCTTGAATTTCTTCATTCTTCCACTTCTTCTGTCTACTATCAGAGCTAAGGAAGCTTCTACCATGTATTTGTAATCCTCACTAGGAGGCCATGGAAGAACGATTACAACCAAGAAAAAAATTCAAAGACAAAAGGATAACTAATAATATTAATACCCCAGCTGCGGGTGATTATTAATGGAGGCAGTACAGTGGTGGCATTCCCACTGGGCAAGTGGCAGCCCAGACCCACCACATGTAAGGATAAACGGCGGGCCTGCCACCCCCGTCATGTTAAATTGAATGCCGCTCTTAATACTCCCCTGCAACTCGACGTCTGCAGCATTATGGATCTCCCGTGATTCGTCTCTCCGGTGTTTGGATTGCAGACTGTCTGTTGTGGTATGATTATCACTTGGGGTGCCACCCTGTGGTCTTATAAGAGCCAGCCTCCGCTGGCTATGTATTATTTGATGTCTCAGTTTCGGCTGCATTGTTTGTTTTGGTCGTTGCTGGTTCTCGGGTCTTGGCAGGGGTCTCAGAGGATTAGGCCTCAGCCCTCAGCACAGAAGGCCTCGGTCTCTTCCTTTAGGAGCAGTATCCTCCAGCACAAGGTCCCCAGCTCTGGCTCTCCCGTCTGTAATCATCAATT
The DNA here is from genome assembly GCA_000404065.3 of Pinus taeda. Taxonomy (NCBI): domain Eukaryota; kingdom Viridiplantae; phylum Streptophyta; class Pinopsida; order Pinales; family Pinaceae; genus Pinus; species Pinus taeda. The sequence continues at coordinate 95,481 of APFE031330249.1, read as the reverse complement.
TCTGAGTGTTATCCCCGCGCCCCTCGTTGCTTCTGTTGACATACCTGGTTGTCTCTTTGTGCCAGTTCTCACCTTGCCCCTCTATGCTTCAAAAGCCTCACCTTTGTGGCCCTTTATGCCCCTATTAGACAGTAAGCCTCTGCTCTCAGTTCCTCGGCTCTTTGTGCCTCTTGGCTCACGGAGATTCCTCCCACTGTGCATTCCCTGCTCCAATGTCATCCCTCACGCTATCTCAGAATGCCGCGGGAATGGCTCCGCCTCATTAGCAGAAGGGGCGGGTCTCGGGGAGGCTCCAGAGGGAGGGCTATCCATCAGCGCTCCTCTCACACCATGGAATCCTCCTCCGAATAAATTGACTCCCATGGTGCAAGGCGAGGCCGGGGAAGAGGTCGGGGATGGGCTCGTGCAGCGGCATGTTCATACAGCTCTCATCCCTCAACCCGCTTTCACTTCCCCTGTTCCCTGGACAACTCCACCTACTTTGTGTCTGTTAAGATTGAAAAGTGTGATAACGCAGCTCCTCCAGAAGCCTCTGCGGAGCATAGGCAACCTTCTCCTGTTCACTGTCAAAGATTTCAGCCTGCGGAGGCCCCTGGTGCGGTTGCGGGTCCAAGAGAGCCAGCTAAAGGCGACGCTCCTTACACAAACTCGAGCGCGTTAGACTAGTATGGATGCAGGATTGTTGACGAGCAACCTTCTACCTCTGTGGACGTATGAGCTAGCCTCCATGTCGTTTTGGTCCAGCCATGGCCCCGGGTGGTCGCCTCTGTTGCTCTATGATGTATGTTCGGCGATTTCAGTTCACAGTTTTTGATAAGCTTATGAAATGGCTTAGCTCTGTTCAGGTCGATGTCGGTTTTCATTTACGACTATGTTTGCTGCTCTATCTCTGTTTGTATAACTCTCTGGGTAAATTTTGGGACAGTTGGTATTGGTCTGTGTCAAATTGTCTATCTTTCAGTTATCAAGAGTTTGTCGGACAAGTCAGATTCCAAGGGAAGTTTCACCCTCTAGTGTAAAAGTCCTGCTCAATCCATATCTCAGTATGGAGAGTTTTTTAGGACAGCCTCGATGTAATCTTTTTGTATAATAATAGGAGTAGACCAATTTACAAAATATATATATATATATATATATATTAATAGTAATAATCAAACAAGAGAGATATAAAATACTTATCTTTTGATAAAATATCAGATCCCTCTTGATATTTAGTCTCCTTGCACCCATTTTAACCTTATCCATAGCATCATCTTGATGCCATTTCTTCCTTGTAGAAGCTTAGGGTATCTAATTTTAACAAAAACATCTAGTTAGGGTTTTATCTTAAACCCTGGGTCTTCATTAATCTAGGGTGTATAAGCGTTAAAAAAATAAAAAACCTCATTGTCATCAATTAGTTATTACTCTTGGTAACATTTCTTTCATTAAAGCAATAATATCTTGGTCCTAATATGCAAGGAATGAATCCAAGTATCCAAATCAATAGCAAATGCAAGGGCTTATGTAGCAACACATATGTCTTCAATTCAGATTTCTTCTATAGGTATGTTTTTTATGTCAAAATCATGTTGCAAATAGTTTGACCTTATGACGAGAGAGAGCCTTTGATTCTTAAACTAAAGAGAAACTAAGCCTAGTTTCCATTGTAGTCAAATTTTCTTTGTGTGCTCTCCTCAAAGGTTTGCCATAGAATGAGATAATTTCATGTAGAGACAGACAATGAATATTTCCAAAGAGAATCAATTCAATAAATACCCGAATAAAGGTCACTCATTTTCTTATGTGGCTATGATAAATCAAATTTTAGAAATAACATATTACCAATACAATTGAAGACTACCCATTTAAAATATTTAGTATTATACTGATGAATCTTTCCATCTCTAAGGCATAGAGATCCAAGCTTTTGATACAAGGCTTGCTAGACTTATACATGGACTTATGATGACAAGAAATCATATAGTTCTAGGAGAAAAATAATGTTACATACCTCATATTTTGAGACATTGGTCCTTTTCTCACCTTTGTCATTTATTCCTTTTAGTACAATGATTCTTGCAACAGGCAATAGATAGCTTCGTTGAACATATTATGAATACTTTAAACTTCAACGCACTACCAAGATATTAAGGAACCCATCTCCTTCAAACTGTAGATGACTTTAGCCTATTCAATTTTCTTCACATAGTGGAAAAACAAGGATTAATATTATGAGATCTTTTAGACTCATATGCCTTATCCACTGAGGCTTTTATTTTCGCATCAATATTTTTAGTATAACTAATGTTTGAAATCATTATGTCTTGATTGATATCAAAACAAACTTATGCATAATTCACATGATGATTGACCATCCTAATTTTGATGTCCTTCGACATATTTAAGTTCATTATGTTTATGTGACAAGAAAAACCTTTAGCTTCATATTTTTGAGATTTCCATGTCAACTGAGGCTTTTAGACCTCTGGAATTTCCTGAGATAACTTCATTATGAAATTTGAACTTGGAAATATATTATGAGGCCTACTTGACATATTTTTCATCCTATTTATCTTGATATGGACTAAGAACTCATATTTTGTAGTAAGATGTTTCATAGGAATGATTTAAGACACAGAGGTATGACATGTTGTCTATATATTTTTCCACAAAACTTCACAGGATAATACTTTTTTCTTGAAAATATTATGAGGTCAAAATAATTTAAATCTCATTTGTTGAGGTAACCCTTGATATTTGATTCAACATAGAGATTTAACATGACAAAGAGAGATAGTGTTTGATCTTCAATAATGGGTTTCCACTTTGTGCTTGGGAGATGGGATAGAATAATTGTCCTCTCTGCGATATACATACTCGAAGTTCTGATGCCTAGAAATTTCAGCCTTATGTGCTATCATGTTTAGAGATTATTTTTCTTCAAAGAGGTTGGCTTAACAAGGATTCTCTTTCACCAAACCTCACTCTAATACAATGTTGGAAATTTAATAGTAATAATGGCTAGCATATTTTTTGTTCTTGATAACTACTTGTGAGAATCATTATCATTATTTTAGCCTTTATGTGTCGTTCATCAAAAAAATTTACTTCAACACTTTTATCCATTCAATTACAAGAAAATATATATCGCAATGCACAAGAGAAAATACATAATTTTTACCCTAGGAATACCCATAATGGGGGGAAAACCTGCAACCCTTTCAATAGAGAAATATTCAATTTATCATACGTACGTCTAATTCAACTAGGTAAAAGTTGATATAAGGTCCATCCTCTTGGTAAAGTCAATTTGGCCCATGATCTGAGCTACCCTTCTTCTTCATTCAGAAATTTGACCTCATAATCTTGCTTCAAATTTACAAGATATCATGCCTTAGACATTTAATCCTCTATGCCTCAGATATGTGGAACTCTTTTACTGCCTTATAGATCATCTCTTACTGCCTAAGAAAACATGTCTTTGATTCAAGAGACATATGCATACTACCTCATAATATGTATGCACGTTGCCTCAGACCATATATATATATATATATATATATGATAAACTCACTACCTCAAACCATCTGAAATCACCTCAGAAGATGTGAGCATTTCTTTGGCATGGAGAAGGATGAAGTGACACATATAAATAGTATTTTCAAGGGTTGAATGGGTACGTATTTTCTTGGAGTAAACTTGATCATTTGAGAGCCCTGACTTGACTAGGAGGATGTTGACATAACTATTTAGAGCCAAAACTTTTAATTTCAAAAATTCAACTTTCTCCCTTTAGAAAGTCACAATGGCAATTTGATTCAAAGTAATAATAAAAAATTACTTTAACAACTTAGAATACACTTTACAAATTCATTACCATTATGAAGACCAACCATAGTTAAAAAATAAACATGCACTCCTAATTTCACTCACAACCCCGATATTAATCTCCTTATTGGGATTGTGCAATCCCGCTACTTGCAAGGCATAGGAAATATGGAGGCGAGAGAACTTAATTTAAAAGAAACACTTGACATATATGTTCTCGGCCTAATGCATGAGAACAATGGTACTCTAAGTTGCATTTATTCCCATGCAGTTAAGTCATTTATGGAATAACTCGTAGAACGTGAGAAGAAAAAACAGTTTCTCTTTTAATGGAGAGAAATATTGTTTAATGTCACATATTAAATGAAAGTATCAACATTTCAAATTGTAAATCATGATGGCATACATTGGCCTTGAATACCATCGACATTTAATAGTTTGGAGAGTTTATCGATGAGACTACGACAAATGGAATTAAGAATGAAATAAGACATCAAATTCTCTATCCGATCAAGTGTTTAGAAAATTAATTTTTTTAATTATAATAAAAAATATGTTATTTATTTCTAAAGTTTAGCATTAAGTTTTGCAAAATTCAAAGATAACTTAATAGCAGTCAAACTACAAATTGATTACTAGAGAATTGCTTGGGCATGGACTAATAAGAAAATGTAGCATCCATGTGGAGGAATAAAGTTTCTCGTATGATGATAAATTATAGATAGATAATATTCATATCAAAGTGGTATTATATTCACTAGATCTAAGCTAAAACAAATCAGCCATTACTAAACCTTTGAGAAGAGAAAAGTTTGAATATTTGAAATCCATCCAAATTCATATTCGTGAAGAGAGCCAACCATTAGGAGTAAAATTGCGTGCATTCTATAGATAAGTGTATAGTGCAACTCAATCATTTGGAAAACATGGAAATTAAACAAGATGATCAATGACAGAACAAGTGTTCTCAGATTATGGCACACTTTTAATAAGAAATTGTAGCAAAGGATGAAATATTATTGAAACATCAAATAGAAGTTTAAGTGATGAATATAGAAGGAAAACCTTCCAATTTTACACAAGATTCTTGCACCATGACAAAGAAAAACATAGTAACAACTTCCTTTCTGTTGAGAAATCTAGGGCATTAATGGTTAAGTGATTTCTCTTCTTATGATAACTGCTTGTGATAGTCTTTTGAATCTTAATTAGAATCTTCACGTTTTTTGTACTTATTATTTTGTTATTTTTCATCAAGATAATTACCATATCATGAACAAATAGAGAGTCAAGAAACTCAGTGTGTAGGCTTGTTATCCAGGGCCAAAACCTCTCACTCTTTGGCAGGAAAACCCAAATGAAATTCTTCTTATAGATCTTCAATTAACGAACACCAAGACCATGACAATGACCCTTGATACTAGAGTCCTCCCAAGACCAAGTCACTAGCCTCCAGCACTTCCTTTCTTCTTCTTGATCTTTTCGACTTCCTTTAGAATCTTGGTCTTCCTCTTCTCGACTACCTTGAGGGTCTCCTTCTTCTTGACTTCCTTGATATTATTGGTTTCCTTGAGGTCTCAAGAGAGAGACCTAGTGTACTTCTACTCAACCCTTTCTAAGGAGGTCCTCTTCTCAAATATGATCACTTTGATGTAACTAACCTAATTTTGGTATCTTTGTATCTTCTTCGTTCGCACGTGGGAGGATGTAATACCCAAAACAAGTCACAAACTTAACTTTTCTTCTCTTCCTTCTTGTTTCGCTGAGATAGAGACTTCTTGTCATATGTTTCTCGCACTTCCTTGTAGACTTGCTTGACCGAATGACATACTTCCAAGTGAGGCCGAGTACTTTTATATATACACTTTTTCCCGTGAATTTTAGGTCGACATGATCTCAGGAATAGGCTAATTTATCCTTTGAGAGGGGTCGACATCATCTCCTTGATTCTTCCTTCTTTGTAGGTCAATTTGAAGAGGGCTAGTGACAAGGTCTTGGAGGATGACATAAAGTGTGACTCCTTACAATGTGTAACATGTCTTCATTACATGACAATAACTCTTTATACTTTTATGACTAGATGACAAAATTCCTAGGGGCTCTCAATGGGAGCCTATACTAAAATAAAACCCATTTCTCATGAAACCCATGATGCAAGCATTACAATAATTTTATTTTTCTTCTTTACATCATTTACATAAAATCATAATTACATGTCATTATGAAGACCGAACCTAGTTACGCTTTACAACACTCCCTCTTAACTAGGGAGGTATTCATAATGGTACTTGGTCATTCTCAATCTAAAGAATTTCTCATAAGAAGAACTGGATTGGTAACCCATTTGTTTAGCATCATATCAACCAATGTTGTTATATATCAAGGCCTTGGCTAACAACTCTATCTCTTCACGAGATTTGAGCTCAATGCTGGCAAGACCTAATGATTTATAGACACCCTCATCATCATTATCTCTCTCGGAACATACTCCACCCGAGTTCTCAGGATGTGTTCCATGAGGACTATTCTTATATTGAGCTCCCCAAATCTCAAATAATATCAATCCTCCAAAACTCCTCTTATTTTAGATGTTTTTATCACATCATCAAAGAGTATCAGATGCCAAATGATTACCAAATCCTCTATTTTGTCTTTCCAAGTGAAGAAAAGAATAATTTGTCTATCTCTCCCTCTCAATTCGTGAGGAAAAATTTACTCATACCTAAGCTCCTTCTTTTCTTAGGAATTTTCAAATTTTTACCAAGAAACTTGATTCCAGGCTCCCTCTTAATTAGGGAACTATAGTAGCTCCTCTAGTGGAGATGATGGTACAACCAGCTACTAGAAGGACTCCTTCCTTTGATGTCATGTATTTTCCTATGTTCAAGGAGTCCTCTTTCTTTGGGAACTTATTCATAGGGCACAAACCATATATCACTTTCATCCATGAGTTAGTCAAGTCATCGTCATTCTCATTAAAAAGTGAATTATTGGTCTATATTTGGTATTACTTCATGTTAGGTTACCTTCATCATGCTTTCCTTTCTGGAAAGCTCTTTCATCTTTCAATGTGGTTATTTTCATAGTTATTCCCCTAGGTAGTCCATGACATCTTGTTGTAGGCATCATCATCCTGCATCCATGTTGACACATCTCCAAAGATATGTATTTTCAAGAGTCTCCATCTTTTCCAACCTTCTATCAGATTCTTCATATTTTTCCGGGAGATATCATAGTCAAATATTCTTAGTCTTTTTTATGTTGAATGACTTTACCATTGTTGCATATCTCACGATATCTTCATTCCTTTATTCATACATTTCATTCTTAGGAGCTTCAGAGTTTCTCTATTGTATTCAACCACCTCATACACCATATGATGACATATTATGTTGATTTCATCTAGTAAATATGTGACCCATGCATTGTTGCATCTCTTTGAGGGAGGAGATCCTTTCTTTGATCATGTCTCTTAAGATAGAGCAATGATCTATGTTGTTTGCAACCATATGACATGAACTCCATAATATATATATACACACCTCATCTTTCCTTTGGGTCATACAGACTTCTTGGAGCAGCTTTCTTTGAAGGAGCTTCATCCCCTTGATCTGCTTTACTGTTAGGTCATCATACCATCATACCTTGTATTCCACAAGTTTGAATTCTTCATGAAACACTTGCTTCCCTCATGATTGTTCAACCTTACAATGAAGATTCTATCAGAGAATCTTGAGGATTTTGTGTAGGTTTTAACCCTATACAGAAATTACCTACAAAGGAATTCTTTAAAAACATAAAATAAACAATGGCGAGAGCATGAAACATAAAACATATATACACAAAGATTTTCCCTTGGATCCCAAAACCATGACTACCAGATTGATTTTTCATTATATTCCTTTCAATTTTACAAGACATGCATATAGTATATACATGTCGAAGCATCCATAAACCCCAACCCATTAACCCTCGATTATAACATAATCATAATTCCCTTGACTAGATCTACAAGATACCATGGGTAGAAAACCATCATGCCCAAAAACATGTACAAAACCCATGCACAAAACCATAGGTAGGTTTTCCCACCTAATATAGGGTCCAAAAAAAAATCCCAAGGTGTTGCCCCAAATCTTGTAGAGGGGGACTACCGCCCCCCTCAAACCCGTCGACAAGGGGGGTTGCTACCCCACCGTGGGGCTAGTTGTGGAAAAAATATAACACACACCCAACATTTTGCATATCCTATCCTGCAGATGATTTTTTCCTAGATGACTTATTCATAGGTTTTTAAGAGCTATACTCTATATAGCTATAGATTCGTATCCCAGACATGTTACACGTTACCTATATCATGAAAGCTTAATGATTTTACCATGATGTCATTCTCTAATATGATGCATCCTATCTTATTTATAAATCCTCATACCTATATGGAAGAATATTTGAAAGGAGATCATCTCAGTCATAGTAGAGATCTCTTACTTCCTCCTTCTTCGACTTATTTGTTTCAGGTTCTTCCACTTTTTGGTGATATGAGATTTTTCCTTTTTTTATTTTTCCTTTTAATTTTAGGACAATATCTTCTATAGTGACCATATTCTTGACAACCAAATCATGGCACCTTAGCCATATTCTTCCATTTCTTTTGAGTACCAAATTTTCCTTTTCCTTTTGACATAGCAGAATATGCTTGATTCTTCTTATTTGGTCCCGCATTATTTTTTGCCTTCAGTCTAGTTTTTTCAATTTTTCATAATGCCCATAGATATTGGAAAGGGGTGGCTTCTTTCTTCCCATAAATACTTGAAGTGAATTTTCCCCATTCCTCTGGTAGTGCATTCAATACTACAATGGTCATTTTTTTGTCAGGCATTATTTCACCCAAATTGTAAAGTTGATCTCTTATTTCTGAAATCCTCATAAATTATGAGATTATTTTGTCGTATTTTGAGATCTTCAATTTGTAGAGTTATTTCCTTAGAGATATAACTTCTCATGCATTACTTATGGAAAATAACTCTACCAATTTTTCATATATTTCTTTTGATGTGTCTAATTTTGATAAATATGGGATGAGAGCATCTTTGATGTATTCTATGAGAATTATTTGGGCCCTCACTCCCCACTCCATGTATTTAGCATGTGGTTGAGTGTCATGTTTGAAAGGTTGGGTTATAGATCCTTTCATGTTATCCATGACTTCATTCTCAATGAGGTTTAGGTCTTTTCTTTTCTTCCATGCAAGGAAATTTGAAGCCCCAACTAGTTCGTTACTTTCCTTGCAAAAGGACATTTTGGTAGTTTCAGAATAAGCCATATACTTACTTGAGTTAATGTTGCTTCTTCTGCTTGCTTCCTTATTAACCTCGATGTTGATGTATCTTTTAGAAGACTATTCCTTTAACAAATGATGAGATATATATTGCTTTAGAAACCCATTTGAAGATGAAGAAAATATTCTTTGATCTTGGCCTTCCTTAGTCTTTGAAATGCTTCCAATCCTCAAATGATGGATGAGTAATGATCTCATAAACGCTTCTAGGGTCTTTATTTATGCTTCCTCCTTGATGATGATTCTAAGACTCTTGCTAAAGTAGATTTCTTCGATATGGGGTTTCGGAAGATCTTGATCTCTTGCTTGGTATTCTTTATCTCACTTTGATCCCTTTCTTGAAACTCGATCCTTGTGTGTCTCCTTGATTACATGGCCCCTTCTTGATGTTAGGACCTTAGCTCTGATTCCATGTTGAGAAATATAGGGCATTGATGGTTAAGTGATTTATCTGCTTATGATAATTGCTTGTGATAGTATTTTGAATCTTAATTAGAATCTTCTCTTTTCTTGTACTTATTATTGTGTTCTTTTTCATCAATACAATTACCATATCATGAACAAATTGAGAGTCAAGAGACATAGTATGTAGGCTTGTTATGTAGGGCCAAAATATCTCAGTCTTTGAGAGGAAAAACCAAAATAAATTCTTCTTATAGATCTTCAATTGACGAACACCAAGACCATGTCAATGACCCTTGATACTAGGGTCCTCCCAAGACCAAGTCACTAGCCTCCAAGACTGCCTTTCTTCTTCTTTCTCTTCTTGAATTCCTTTAGAATCTTGGTCTTCCTCTTCCCAACTACCTTGAGAGTCTCCTTCTTCTCGACTTCCTTGAGAATCTTGGTTTCCTTGAGGTCTCAAGAGAGAGACCTAATGTACTTCTACTCAGCCCTTTCTAGCAAGGTCCACTTCTCAAATATGATCACTTTGATGTAGTCGACCTACTTTTGGTACCTTCATATCTTTTGCCTTTGCATGTGGGAGGATGTAATACCCAAAAAATATCACAAACTTAACTTCGCTTCTCTTCCTTCTTGTTTCTTTGAGATAGAGGCTTCTTATCATATGTTTCTCGCACTTCCTTGTAGACTTGCTTGACCAAAAGGCATACTTCCAAGTGAAGTCGAGTACTTGTATATATGCATGGTCTCAGGAATAGGCCAACTTATCCTTGGAGAGGGAAATCATCCTTGGAGAGGGTCCGACATCATCTTCTTCATTCGTCCTTCTTTGTAGGTCGATTGAAGAGGGCTAGTGATAAGGTCTTGGAGGATGACATAAAGTGTGTCTCTTTAGAATGTGTAACATGTCTTCATTACATGAAGGGAAGAAACCTACCTGGAATCAGTCATGTGTTTTTCTCCTTCTTTGGCTTGAATGCTCCAATTCTAGCTCCAACTGCCAAAATTAGAACATGCACAACCAAAAAACACAAGCTAAGAAACTATGAGATCTATGTAGGATCATCTGTCTACTTCATTAAATAGATCAACATGGTATTGAAATATATGAAATAACAACACAACATATAGGAAAACAAAATAGCTCTTTTTATTAATATAAATGGAGTGAGTTACAACCATAAATAGGTGTTGATCTTGTAGAAGAGCTCCTCCAATTTGTTGACTTGTCATCCCTTTGCCACAAAGTTTACCTCCAATCACCCTAAATTCATGAAAGGATAACTCTCACAATAGTAGCATAAGGGTAAAATCACTCTCCAAAAGCCAACCCCTTGCATATGGAAGGTTGTAATTATATAGAGTGAGGTAAGTTGGGAATTCCTATCCTTTTACCAATCTTTGGATTGACATCTGCTCTTGATGGGAGGATGATATCTAAGTGTTATGTATATTTCTTCTTGAAGGTGTACGGAAAGAAACCACTTTATGTTGTGGATGAAAAACAACCCTAAAAATAAAAATGGATGTTAAACATTGTAAATCTGCAACAAATGATAGAAATAAAACCTTCCAAAGCCCTAATCTATGTCACAGTCATAGTTAAACAGCAAAATGGAATAGTAAAATAAGCGCAAATAACTCCAATAATCTAATGGAAACCAAATATATAAAGAATATATTTTATTAAACAACACCTGTGAAGGGAACAAATAATGTTACCAGTCCCCCTCTATCGAATGGGTTTTTGGCTATCCTCAATGTCTTCATGTTTTGTAGAGTCTATCTCCTCTATAATGTGTAAAACCCAGCAAACAAAATGTTTGAGCTCAATGAGAACTCAAATGATAGAGAAGAGGATGTGCGACAGTGACAATAATCAAAGCTGCAACAGTGAGTGCAATAATGAAAATAGTCAAAAGCGAAGAATGAATGTAAAACCCTTCTATTTATACAAAATATTAGGTTATCCTCAAATAATGAGCAATAATAAAATATTATTAACCCCATTCTAGAATTTGTCAGACCAGGAGGTAACTCCTCAAATTAGAACTCTATATTATTCATTCAGGGTGTTCATTATTATATACAAGAGGGAGTGAACATTCAGTTCATCTCCCGATGACTCTCTATCTTCTCTATTATTTATTTACATTAATTACAGTTGTTCACCCAATCCCTATGATTAGGTTTCAACATTCCCCCCCTGAATCTGAAGGGATGTTGGTGAGTCCAAGCATTGTTCTGAATCTTTCAATCTTTTCTCTTCCAAGTGCTTTGGTGAAGATGTCTGTAATTTGCTCATTAGTGGAACAATGGCGGAGATGGATTGTTTTGGCCTCAACATGATGTTTAATTAGATGATATTTAGTATTGATGTGCTTTGTTCAATCATGGAACTTGGAGTTCTTGGACAACTTTATTGTAGAGGTATTATCAATCATGAGTGGAGTCGATTGCATTTGTTTTAATTGCAAATCTTCAAGAATGTTCCTGAGCCACACAATTCTTGTTGCCTCAACTGCTGCCACATATTCTGCCTCTATTGTGGAATCTATTGGAACTGATTTTTTGTGTGATCTCCAGGAGACAACTCCTGATCCAAAACTCATAGCATAACCTGAAGTAGATACCCCAGTTTCTTTGTCTCCATCGAAGTCTGAATCAGAGTATCCAATCAAGCTGAAGTCCCCCACCTATGTATACTTGATTCCAAAGTCTTGATTTCCCTTCAAGTGCTTTAGAACTCTTTTTGCAGCAAAGCAATGTCCCTCACAAGGCTTTTGCATAAATCTAGAGAGGATTCCAATAGCAAACGAAATGCCTGGTCTGGTGGTAGTTAAGTAGTTGAGACTTCCTACAAGTTGTCTATACTTTGTTGCATCCTCAAATTCTTTTCCTTCAGTGGATGTCAGCTTTAAGTTTTGTTCCATTGGAATAGTCATAGGATTGCATTTAGTCATGCCAAACTTGTTCAACAGATATCCAATATACTTCTTTTGAGAAAGGAATATGGACTTTGGATGTTGATTTATTTCAATACCAAGATAGTAATGAACATAGCCCAAATCAGGCATTTCAAAACCTTTCTTCAATTCCTTCTTTATGGATGCAATGTGGTTTTCATTGTTCCTTGTTATCAAAAGATAATCTACATATATAAAAAGATATACAATTGTTTTTCCAACCTTCTTGACAAACAAAGTTGCACCATCAAGATCAAAATTTTTGAAATTGAGTTTCAAAAGATGCTCAATTAGTTTTTCATACCAGGCTTGCGGTGCTTGTTTGAGGCCATACAAGGATTTCACGAGTTTGCATACTTTATGTTCATGTCCTTTCACAGAAAATCCTTCAGGCTGGGACATAAAAACATTTTATTTTATATCTCCATTCAAGAAAGCAGTTTTTACATCCATTTGATGGACTTTCCAACCGTTCTAAGCTGCTAGGGAAAGGAGTGTCTGGATGGTAGCCCATTTTGCTGTGGGGGAAAAAGTCTCCTCATAATTGACCCCTTCATTCTGTGTAAATCCTTTTGCCACAAGCCTAGCTTTGTGCTTGTCAAGTAAGCCATCATCTTTATACTTGTTCTTGTAGACCCACTTGCAGCCAATTGGTTTGGTTCCCAATGGAGGATCAACCAACTTCCAAGTGCCATTATTCATGAGGGCATCATACTCCTTTTGCATCACTTCTTTCCATTCATCATGAGAAGCATATTCTTTGAAGGAAGTTGGTTCAAAATGTATAGACAAATTTAATTCACAATCATAAGAAACACCCATATCAACAGGTGAATCAGAGTCATCTACATCACCTCCACGTTGCTGGTTTGAATTTCTAGTTCCTATCTTTCCAACTTCATCAGGATGAACACTTTCAAGTGTCTTTGTCAGCCACTTTGGGGGACCTTTTTCAGATGGTCCAAGCTGCTCTGTTGATTGAGTTGGGACTAAATCAAGATTGAGTCTCCCAATTCTATCAATCACATCACTCAAAGTATCGTTCGTAGTTGGAGTTTCATGCAGGGGAGAGAATGCTTCAGAAGAAGATTCCACAGGTTGATCTAGTATAGGAACCACCCCTTCAAGATGTGGAATCTGATTATCAAATTCTTGAAATGATTTTTCATTTGTGAATCTATCCAAGCGATCAAGTTGTCACTCAACAACATTGTCAGTTTTGGATGATTCAAGAAAGACTACATCTCTAGATACAACAAACTTTTTGTTGAATTCATCATAGAGACGGTATGCTTTGGAGGTGTTTGAATACCCCAAGAAGATTTCTATGGGGTAAAATACATGGGATGAAAACTACACTCAAAGGCCTTCCCGAGACCTTCGACAAACTATAATATTATTTGCAAAAGCTACCAATTACACACATGTTCATCTATCAAACATAAATTGACAAGGTATGGAAAGAGGATCACCTTTGGTTCCTTCTAGATTCGCTTAGGGATCTCCGTGCGGCAAGAAGAACTCCTTCTAAGACGACTCCAAGACAATTCCTGCATAAAGGACAAGGCAAACCAATCACAGCATATGCTTCTGAAAACAAATTTAAGAATCCGTAACAAACATGTATAAATGTATAACTTAACTACTCAACTCGACAAGCATCAGAATGAACAAATAAATGCACAATATCACCAACACATTGGAGTAGGGAACACAACTATAGTTCTATATTCAAAATGGAAGAGTGATTACAACAATCCATTGTATCGGCCTTCTTTACCCCTTCTTCCTCTCTCTCTTTCCTTCTTTCAGCTAGCTCCTTCAATAAATGATAGTGCACAACAGCTCTATGGGCTATCCTTCCAAATGATCTGATCCCTTTTGCAATGGCCCTCTTGTTGCTTATGTAGCAATCGAATTAGGTTTGCCAAGCTCCATCTAGAGTTCATTAGGGAAAAAACCATGAACCTACCCTATTTACAAGATTTTTCCCATTTTCCTTCATTCTCATAATAGAATTTCTCCAAATATCTTGATTTTTGGAGTTTCCTTACTTTTCTTGCACAAATTTAGGGATTTAATATCTAGATATTTATGAGAAAATTCGTTGGCATGACCTTCTGAACATCACTTAAGTTCACTAACGCTCCCCCTAGTCTAACAATAAGAGTTAGCGAGGTGACTAACGCTCCTTTATGCTTGGTAACAAGCTTTATAAAGCAGGTTGCCAGTGTATAGAAAGCGTTAGTGTGGATTCTGGGCCTGCAATTATGGTCATTACTTTAGTCATCTTGTCTTTCACCTCTGAGTTGATTAGAAGGTCAATTTGTCCTATAACAGATGCCCCCTAAAGAATGATATCGGAGACAGAGATGATGGCAGAAATACTTTATGAAAAACACTGTAATTTGGTGTCAAAATCTTTGTAGAGAGAGAGAGAAGTTTCTGGCAGCAAGGAAAACCTAATACAAAAAAGATACATATATATAAACTGCTAAAATCATGTCCTGAGTCCGGCATTCCCATGCTCAGTAGCTATGTCAGAGTAATTTTCTCCTCGGAGATATAACAATGTTGGCTACTAATATAGCACAGGGCAGATCCAGTGTCATAATAGATCATCCTGAAATAGTTATCTCCAAAGAACAATATCACAGCTTGGGAGAGGAAGTAAGGTTGAATGATGCAAGACTCTACCCAAGGTCTTGATTCCTGCTTCACTGAACAGCATAGATTGGTACATGTGATAATATCTGTTGACATCGAACATGCACGAAATCATTTGATTACCAGCCAATAATGGAGACTGTTAACATATGTGAGGAAGGCCATCGATAATGGTGATCGTCTCCAAGATGCACAGTGCAAACTAATGAGTGTGAAAGATTTTTTGTCGTCGAACACTCATAGAATTGCTTAACCAGGAGCCAATAATGAAAACCCATGATCAAACACAAGGTAACCTGCCACTAATGTCTGCAAGCACCAAGGCATTGAATGTGCTTCTGGGTTATCTTCCTAAATATAGCGTTGAAGTCGATAGGAAGAAACCTGTCGAAAGGTAGGCAATGACGTGTCCTACATCAGTCGACACGAAACTGGACAAGGATGATTTTGTTTTTTGAAGAATATTTTGAGCTTTTGGGTCTAAACAACGGAGGGCATGATGAAAGGATATGTAGGATCAGTTGATAGAGGAAACAAATGGGAACCCTTGAACAATAGAAGGCATGAAAACGGTTTTAACCAAACAGCACTAGACACATGAACACTACAGAGTGTTTAAAATATAGAGATGCAATTACATCATGGTATATAGGCTAAAAACTCATATGTTGATAGGGTTCATAGTGAGAGGCTATCAAAATGAAGGTTTATCTGAGGGATTTCCATGTTCAAGGGAACGAATGCTGCCAAACCATGCTTTCGAATACAGGATACAGTTGTATTGTCCACTTTCCCTGTCTGATTTTTTAATGAGTCCAGACAGGTAAACTCATCTATCTTTTCATGTTTAAAGAGTCTGAAAATGATCGTAGAAAGAACGACTATTTTCCCTATCTGATTAGTTTAATGAGTCCAGACAAGAAAACTCGTCGATTTTTTCATCTTTTAAGAGTCTGAAAAGTATCGTAAAAAGAATGACTCTATATCTTGTATGTGTATTTAAAGAGTCCAGACTAGACAACTCGGTGGTCTTTTCATATATAGACAGTCTGAAAATATCGTAAAGAGAGACTCCATGGTAGTCCCTTTGTCATAGTTGTTAACCAGGGGTGAAAAAAGGTTAATAGTATACCTGGATCAGTGACTTTTTCATATTTTAATCTATTGAACCTGGAAAAAGAGAAACATTTTTCCAATAGATGTCGACCTCATTTTGTTACGAGTACGAGGCAACGAACTAAACTCGTGTTTTGTCATGACACTTTAATGAGCTCAGTAACAAAAACTCGAGATTTTTCATTTTTTAATGAGCAAGTAAAAGTACCTGAAAGAATGCTCGGGTCATCTTTAGCATGTTTAACGAGTAGCAAGACACAGCTCGAGATTTTTTCAGTTTAAAGAGCTAGAAAAAAGTGCCTAAAAAGGATGCTCTGTTGGTATTTTTCAGTTTATGAGCTGGAACAAGATCAAAAAAGAGGTGCTGAAAGCATCGTTTGCATATATTTAATGAGTGCAAATGATGAAAAACTCAGGGATGTTTATATTGTTTAAAGAGTGTTAAAATATCCCTAAAAGTGCTTTATTGATTGTGGTATGGACGTTTAACGAGCCCTACTACAAAAAACTTGGAGATGTTTATATTTTTTAAAGAGCAATAAAATGTCTCCAAAAGTTCTCTACCATTGTTAGATAGATTTTAACAAGCTTAACGATGAAAACTCGGGGATGTTTATATTTTTTAAAGAGCAATAAAATATCCCTACTAGTGCTCTACCAATGTTAGATAGATTTTAATGAGCTTAACGATGAAAACTCGGGGATGTTTATATTTTTTAAAGAGCAATAAAATATCCCTATTAGTGCTCTATTCATCTTTGTAGTAGTTTAACGAGCCCAAAGAAGAAGACTCGAGGTTTTTTGGATTAACGAGCGAGAAAAATACTATAAAAAGAACGCTCAATATTTCTTGATCTCGTGCTTGACATTAGAAGGGTATATGCCATGCATTTCCTCATAAGACCAAGGAAAAATATCGCAGAAGTCCCTAAACAGGTAGGTGAAGCTCACAACTTCCTCAGGATTGCGATTGGCTCCACTCTGTATGTTTTCCATGATGCCTGTCATGACAAAAATATCAGGGAGCAATGTTTGTGAAATATTGCCCCTGTTTCCTTCCAAGTCCAAAAGTTGGATAGTCGTATACGGTGAGGAAATGATTTCATGTGCATCAGGTGACAAGATTTGAAGAGGCATCATGTCCGAATCAGATATCGAAACATGACGGTGGGAATCCTCCCAAGGTCACTCATCTAACCTCGTGATCTATCTAATAGCTTCGTCCATCGATAGGAATTGATTGAGTGGATCGAAAGAAAGAGCGGTTATGGGAGGGGTAGTGGTACCGTTGGCCGAAACCAAAGTGACCAGAGATTTGGATGCAATTTGAATGGCTTCGTAGGCCAATTTAGCTGGTGACAACGACATTTGTTCTCCGTAAGTGTCAATGTCTGAAGGAACCGGTAGGACCCATGGATTGGTCTATTCATGAGGAATAGATGAAAGCATATTGACCATCTGTGAAACCTTCCATGGCTGAAGAGGAAAACAACCCGTAAGGGAAGAAGCCTTCAGTAGACCGGTACTTAAACTGATGTAACTGTTAGTTCCTCCTCCTACTAGGGGTACAGAGCCACTTGGTAATGGTGAATAATCAGGGGTGCATAAAGACAACTGATCTACTGTAATAACCTTTCCATCCAATGGAAATTGGATGATGTGAAAGACAATAGATACGATGGCCATCATGGCATATATCCAACTGCAACCCAGCAAGAGATTATAGTCAAGTTTTCTGTCTACGATTTCTACATCCACCGTTACGGTTTTCCCAGCCAAAGTGATGGGAAAACTGGCTAGATATCATTTTGGGATAAAGGTGTGGCCATCAAAAGCTTTAAGGGAGTTCGACAGTGGGGATAGGGTTGGCAAACCCAGGGCGAGCCAACGTGAAGCCGACATGATGTAGGTTGAAGCACCTTCGTCAATGACAGTTCTATGTATACCTTCACCTTTCGAAGTTATATGCACCTAGAATGCAAGCTGGTGAGAAAGGGGAGGTTTACACTTGTCCATGTCGAAAATAGCAAGCATGGAATCCGCAGGGTCAATACCTCTGATAGTCGAAAGCAAAGCTTTTTGTTGGCTAGGGCATGTTTGTAATACTTCAAGCGCCGACATAGCCGATGGAGCTTGCACCAAATCCTCTACGATATTGTAGTGTTGGAAGGCACGTGCAGATTTATTGTGCGTTGTGCGTTTGGGGGGTCGAATTACAAAGTCCTCAACCGGCCTTTCGATATGCAGATCGTTGGGTGGTCATGGGTTTTGACCTGAGGATGGTTCTACTGCCGGAGTGATAGGAGCTCCATAAGATTTGGCTCTGGTGGTGAGATCTACCATTCCAAATGTGTAAACGGCAGAAGATCCTTCTCCAGCTGAAGGATGTTGCGAACCATCATTGCCCCCTGGCGTGGGTTGTTGTTGGTTTGCAATAAGATTTTGCTGCTGCTGATTAGGAAAAGGATTCCTAAGGACAGCGGGGGTCTTACCAGTATCCCTTTTGGCAAGGTACTCTGTGCATTCTTGAATACACAGACAATGCCAGGTTTCGTGATCTTCAACACAGAGTTTGCAAGGAAATCTAGCAGGTGTATCCTTTTCATCAGTAGTAGGTGCAGCAGCCTTCTATTTTGGGTTGGGCTACTTTATTGACTACTCCTCAGAAGGAGCGGTCTTTTTCTTTTTCTTCTTTTTCTTACCATTGGATTTCTGTGTAGACTGCACAGAGTTTATTGTAGTGGTAGGAAGAGTAGTCGATTTGGTGGTAGCAGAAGCATTGGGGTTACCAGGAGCATTGGGGATTATGTCGTAAAGAGTGTCATACTATGAATATATCAAATCCAAGTTCTTAGCACGACATATGGATTGGTCTTCTGTGACCACACCACCTAGAGCAACATCTCTAGCAATTTGTGGAAGTAACGACCTGCAGAACCAGTCCATTAAGAGAAAATTTGGGAAGGGAGATTTGACTAACCTCCACCTATGTATCCATTCATGTATATGATCGGATATGTGGGTAGCGGTATCCTGACAAAATAAAGTGAGCAGCTCTGTCCTAGTCTCATAGCAGATAGGTAGCTGGAAGTGCTTCAGGAATTCCATTGCTAAATTATCGAAGGTATTTACTAACGCGCGTGGTAACTCAATATACCACTTTTCTACATTGCTAGTAAGGGTGCGGGGAAAAAGACGTAACCAGACACTATCATCCACCATAGAGTTAGAAACACTCCAAAGATGGTAGGTGGTGATATGGGTCCCCGGATCCTCCCCTTGTTTTCCGTCGAACTTTGGAATGTCCATCACTATTTTATGCAGGATCGGCAGCCATTGTAAGTTGTGGTAGATGGGGTCATTTGTCAGCTTGTATAAGTCAGGAATATCCAACATTTCCAAAAAAGGTATATTGTTGGGTGCCCCCGACTCGAACCATGGTGATGACAGATGACCTGAGGAGCATTGTGCTCCTCCCATCGTTTGGTTCCCCATAGTGTACATGGCTTGTGTGGTGTAGCATTTGCTTTGCAATACAGTGTTGTAGAGTGGATTTCCATGAGGATTTTGATACTGGGTTATGAAATTTCCCCCAGTATAAGCGATGTCCCCTTGACTCATTTAAGTCTGTGAGTAGGGTGCCCCCATGGATTGGGTGGGAATCCCTTGTGGATTCCCAACCGACACAGGACTAACGATATGGCTTTGATTGACAGAAGGAACACTCATGTCAATCAACGACTATCCATGCATTCCTAAGAATGGAGGAGGAACTGTGACATTCCCCACCAGCATGTGCATATTGGGAACCGCCCCAAATATCTGAATCTAAGGGTTGGAACTGTACATTGGCGGCCAACCTTGTTGTTGGTAAACTGGAACCGCACCCATAGTGTTGTATTGAGTGTTATATGGAGCACTATGTGTGGCACTAGTTGAAGGTATGCTTTGTGGCACCATAGGAGTGGAACCTAGCATCTGTTGGGTTCTACTTATAGAGGGTGTTATGTGAGTTGCAATACCTGGGACAAACAGGATAGCGGGATTCCACATTATTGGTGTTGTGATGACCGTCGACTGGGGAAGTGGTAGAGGACCAACAGTATCTTTATAATTCCACAACCCTTGAGGCGTCGACTGGATAGATGGGAAAGTTACACCTACTAAAGAATGAAGTACATGTACCACGGGAGCAATGATAGGTTCTGACAAATTTGTAAGCAGAGTGTTAAAATGAGGAAGAAATCCATTCGTGAAGAAATCCTCTAGCAAACTAGAATCGTCGGTCGTCCACACAGATCCCGTGTGCGATTTAGGATACTGATCCCTCGAAGATGAGGAATATGAGTCAGTGGAACAGGGCGGATCCTCCACAATGAGTGGAGGAAGCCCTAACAATCGTCTGGATTGACGATGAGGGCCGGATGTAGCCATAGTTACTGTTGAGTTTTATCAGATAAATTTTAATGTGATATTCTTTAAAGTCTCAAAAATGATAGCACTCAGGTACCTAAAGAGAAAAAATACAATAAATATGTCAATCAGTAAACAGAGGGAAATTACCTTGTCTGATAAGCACCAATTACTGGAGATGAAACCCAGTCTCTCAATGAGTAATAGAGAAGGATGGCCAAATGTACGGTTATGGTTACTTTTGAGCTTTGCCCAAACCTCAAATTGAGGGGCCAAGTACTCTCTTGAAGACGAGCACCCTCCCAAAAACTGAAGACAAAGCAAATCCGTCCGTTTGAGGTACCAAGACAGCCCATACCAGTCACCTTAGGTAAGCACCTAGAAGTTTTGGCTACTAGAGATACCTCAAATCACAGACATTACCAGGGGGGACATAGTCGTAGACAGCACGCTGTGTGGGCAGGATACCTGAGTCCCCGACTCAGTTCCGAAATCCCTAAAGGGACCCCCAATACACAAAATGCCCAAAGGAGTTGTAAGAGAAGGCGAGCTACCTTCAATTATATTCTGATGTTGTCTCATATTTCACTCCGTTGTTAGTGAAGTGGTAATATGGGTGCAGAAGGATTTTTCACTCATTAATGACACTAGTTTTGATTTTCAACCTTGGGCAATTCACTCGCATGCTTATCCCAAGGTCCTAATCTAGCTAATGTTGGTTTGCTCAAAAAAGAGTAACTAATTGATTTTAATGTAAAGTTTAGTGTATTTTTTTATTTCTCTTCGGTAGGGGTGTTGACATATGAATATGATGAGAGTCTTGACTCAATAAGCCATGCAGAACAATGCTTTGAAAACAAATTCAATTTCTTATGCAAACAAATGTTATTCTACACATTTATCTTTTCACATATTCATGGATTCGTCAGTGCATCTAAAGCCATTCAACACTTGCATAACGGAAAGTTTCTTTTCTCAATATTCCCTAACAACTACTAAAAACCAAAATGAAGCAGCCTACAACTATTTCGACAGAAGGAGACATACAGCTTATCAGCTTTTCTTTCAAAAAAAAATTCTTTCAAGAGAGAAAAACTAAAACATTTTCTTAAAAATAAATTTTCAAGACACCAAATTTGTTAACTTGATACCATTGCAGATCTTACTTTAGCCCCTGAGACAAGTTCCCCCCCCCCCCCCCCCCCCTTTGTGGTCCAGAAAATCTTCTGAAAAACATGGAAATGGGAGACTAACGCTCTATTTCTTTGTAAACAGAGAGTTAGTTTGGCCACTAAAGCTCCCAGTGTACAGTCAAAGAGCTTTATAAAGCTCTATGTAGACTAGCAACCTGCGTTAGTGAGGGAAATAGCTCAAAAAGAGGGCTTTTAGGATCAGTTTTTGAGGAGAATGAAACTTTGTAGGATGCAACAAGATAGATGGTGGATCAAAAAAGGATTTGAAGAAGCGGGAAGCTCATAGAAGAAAGAGAAGATATGAGAGGAGTTCGGGTAACCGGGAACTAGATGTATAGTCCCCAATGGAGTCGCCAATTCTGCTATGGGGTAAAATGCATGGGATGAAAATTAGCCTCAAAGGCCTTCCCGAGACCTTCGACAAACTATAATATTATCTACAAAAGCTACCAGTTGCACACATGTTCATCTATCAAACATAAAGTGACAGGGTATGGAAAGAGGATCACCTTTGGTTCCTTCTAGATTCGCTTGGGGATCTTCGTGCGACAAGAAGAACTCCTTCTAAGCTGGCTCCAAGACAATTATTGCACAAAGGACAAGGCAAACCAATCACAGCATACGCTTCTGAAAACAAATGTAAGAATACGTGACAAACATGTATAAATGTATAACTTAACTACTCAACTCGACAATCATCAGAATGAACAAATAAATGCACAATATCACCAACACTTTGGAGTAGGGAACATAATTGTAGTTCTATATTCAAAATGGAAAAGTGATTACAACAAGTTGTTGTATCAGCCTTCCTTACCCCTTCTTCCTCTCTCTCTCTCTCCTTCTTTCAGCTAGCTCCTTCAAGAATATGACAGTTCACAACAGCTCTATGGGCTATCCTTTCAAATGCTCTAATCCCTTTTGCAATGGCCCTCTCGTTTCTTATGTAGAAATCGAATTAGGGCTGCCAAACTCCATCTAGAGTTCATTAGGGCAAAAACCATGAACCTGCCCTATTTACAAGCTTTTTCCCATTTGCCTTCATTCTCATAATAGAATTTCTCCAAATATCTTGATTTTTGGAGTTTCCTTGCTTTTCTTGCACAAATTTAGGGACTTAATATCTAGATATTTATGAGAAAATTCGTTGGCATGACCTTCTGAACATCACTTAAGTTCACTAACGCTCCCCCTGGTCTAACAACAAGAGTTAGCGGGGTGAATAATTCTCCTTTATGCTTGGTAACAAGCTTTATAAAGCATGTTGTCAGTGTATAGAGAGCGTTAGTGTGGATTATGGGCCTACAATTGTGGTCATTGCTTCACTCATCTCGTCTTTCACCTCTGAGTTGATTAGGAGGTCAATTTGTCCTATAACAAAGATACACTTACGACTTCTTGCACCAATTTTGTTTCTATGTACCTTTGGTATCAAGGCATAATAGGTGGAACCAAAGACCGTGAGATGCTTTACTAAAGGAATGTGCCTATACCACATTTCATAAGAAGTCTTGTTTCTAATAGCATTAGATGGACATCTATTCTTTATATATACAGCACATAGAACTACATCAGCCCAAAACATCGTTTTTACATGTTTGAAGAACAGCATGGAGCGTACCATATTTAAGATTGTCGTATTCATTCTTTTAGCTACACCATTCTGTTGGGGATTATAAGGCATAGTTGTTTGATGTTTGATCCCATGTTGGTGAAGATAGTTTTCAAATTCATTTGAAGTGTATTATTTTCCATTATCAATGTGAATAGACCCATTATCAGATTGTGCATGATTTACAATCCATGTATGAAAGTTCTTGAATGTCTAAAAAGCATCAGATTTGTTCTTCAATAAATAAACCCAACAATTCTGGTGTAGTCATTAATAAATGCCATCCTATCTTTATTTCAATTTGCAGAAGGAACAGGCATTGGACCACATAAATCTAAATGAATGAGTTCAAGTTTTCTATGTGCTCTTGAATGAAAAGACTGTTTGCTATGCTTTCCTAGAATGCAAGCATCACATTGCTTAAGTTTCCTAGGAATTGTAGGCAAACCAGTAACACCATTTTTCTTCAACAAGCGGAGGCTATCATAGTTCAAGTGTCCAGATCTAGCATGCCATAATAAACTTCATGGAAATGTACCTTATTCATAATGAGAATTGTGTGAGAAATGTTGTGCACAAGCAGAGGTACCCTACAGCTTGAGAAGCCTTTCTTCTTCTATCCCCATCATGACTGAGTGGTCAGATGCTTTTCTCACCTCAAGCTTGCCATCAAACATATGAATGGAGTGACCTTGCTAGTGGATGTGGACCAAGGACAACAAGTTTCTCCTCAGCTATGGGAGATATAGAACATGACGCAAAAGAAAGTCTAGAAGACCAGGCAATTTAAGCCTGATTGTGCCAAGCCTTGATGGCTTGAGTTTTGATTGGTCTGCAAAGTATACTGCTCCATCAACATTGTAGGTAAATTCTTCAAAAAAAATATCTTCTAAATTTCATGTGGCAAGTCGCTCCTAAATCAAGCAACCAATCATTTTTCGAAGAAGCAATTGAAGCATTAAATAAGTCTTCATTTACTCCAATATTACATTGTGCCACAACATAGTGAGAGGATTCATGTGCTTTACCTTTGTCTTTGTCATTAGTTTTACCCTTGGGTTGGTTTCTTTGCCGCTCAATTTTGTCCCAAGGTAACTTGCATGTGCAGGCATCATGTGATCCATCTCTTTTGCAGCATATGCAGTGCAAATCTAACTTTTCTCCTTTAGAGTGTTTGCCCCCCCTACCTCTGAAATATCTTCCTCTGCCTCTTCGAGCACCTCTTCCTTTGGAAGAATCTTTGGCAAGATTCTTTTCTTTATGACCAAGGCACACAGTCTCTTCAGAAGATTCGAGGGTTGTCTTCTTCCCAAAATCTTTCTCTCTTTCAGCAAATTTTTTCACAAGGGAGTCAAAGGTAATATCTTTGAGATTTCCATTTGCTTCCAATGACTAAAGATAATTGGAGTAAATAGGATAAAGTGCATTGAGAAAAGTGATTAGAAGAATATCCAATTCAACCTTAGTGACTTTGATATCATGCATTATAGATTTTACTTCGGATGCAAGAGCAAGAGGATCATTATTTTGTAATTCAAGGGTGAAGAGTTCAATCATGAGTTGAACAATTTAAAGTGTAGAGTGTGAGTCATAGAGTTCTTTCAGTGTTTGTAAGGCTTCGAAAGCATTTGAAAATGGAAAAATATGTCGACTCACCTCTTCACTTATGGATGTTTCAATCAATGCATAGGCCTTGTTGTTCTTATTTTCCAAAATTGTGAGCTCCTTGTCTAAGTTAGGTTGTTCTGGCGCTTTGTCTCCTTCTCCAACACACACTCCTTTCCATAGCTCATTAAAAATGAGAGTGTGTTTTATCTTCTGGGACCACTCATGATAGTTCTCCTTGTCAGTGAGAAATATTCCCACAATAGATATGATTGAATTCATATCGTTATACCAACATCGTTCAACCTGGTATCTCCTTCTTTCACCCGTATACTAGAGTTTGACGTTTAAGAGATAAATGGCGAAGAGATGAACGGTGTTAAGAGATGAACAGCGGAGATGAGCTTTCATTCAAGTGGAAAGGAATCAACGGTCATCAGAAGCTGAGTCATGGAGCCGTCAATGGTAGAAGATCAATGGTTATCGAAAGTGAATCAAGTCGAGGTGTTAGCCAAGACTAAGGGTGGTTTTAAAGCAATAAGTAGGATTTCGGGCGGATGAAAAATGGTAAGTGGTATTTAGAGGAGAACAGTCGATTCCATTGAATGGATGACATCTAGCAACTAGAGGAGAGAGAAAAACTGCTCATCTTGGGCGGGTAACTCTCATGCATGTAGGCCACACGAAATCGCTGTAGACCGTCAGATTGTGGGAGTGTTGATCAACGGTGGAGAGAGAAAACACTTTTCAGGCGGGTAACCCCTATGCGTGTAGGCCACCTGAAATCAATGTCAGCCATCGGATCCTGGGATGGAAATCAATGGTGGAGAGTGAACCCGATAAAGTTAAACCTCAAGAACTGTGTCCAAGCAGGTTATGACATCACCATGTGAATATGAAAAATATATACAATGAAAAAGTCCTGATGTGAAAAGTTTGATGAAGGGTATGATCGCATTGCAAACATGCAGCGGTATTGATCGGGGTAAGGAGACTTGCGATATGCGATTAAAAGTGGACCCAACAATATTTATATATGTAGGTTTATAACATTTGAGATCTAGCCCAAGCGAGGAAATCCAAGTCACTACAGCACCTTCGGCTTCAATGCACCATTCGACGCAACAAAAATGAATGAGATTTCACAGGGTTTTGACAGAGACGTCAGCCTGCAAAAGATGCAAAACAAAGGAAAAATAGAATAGGAGTTACAATTTAAAAGGGAGGCCAAAAAATGGCGCCTGCTCTGATACCATGTTAGACCAGGAGGTAACTCCTCAAATCAGAACTCTATGTTATTCATTCAAGTTGTTCATTATTACATACAAGAGGGAGTGACTATTCGGTTCATCTCCTGATGACTCTCTATCTTCTCTATTATTTATTTACATTAATTACATATGTTCACCCAATCTATATGATTAGGTGTTAATAGAAGTAACCGTTTGGAATATTTTATTATATTTGGTTTGGAGGGAAAAAGTATTTAAACTTTTATTTGGAAATAATAAATAAATAAATGATTTATTTATCATCTCAAGAAATATGGTTAAGGAATAATAAACAAATAACGATTTATTTAATTATTCCTAAGGGATTTAGTCAAACTTGACAAGGAATAATAATTAATTAGTGATTAATTAATTATTCCTAGAGAAAAATAAGATAATTAATGATTTATCTATTTCTCTATTTATTTCTCATAATTGGGTCAAATGCGACAAGGAATATTAATTAAACAATGGTTTAATTAATAATTCCTGGAAGATAAGTAAGTAAATAGTGATTTATTTAATTATTCTTCATGGGTTTAATTATAAATGAGTTGATAAATGTGGTTTATTAAGTAATTTCTCACAGTGAAAGCAATTTTACTGTGGTAAAATTGGCCCTACATGGTGTACTTTGATCCATCTAGTACATTATGGTTAGATGATAATTTTTTGTGATAACAGATTGCCCCCAAACATACGAGTGTTAGGAGAAAAATGTATGACCGAAGTATGTTGTAAGGACACAATCACTAGACAACAAATTGGAGTCAGAGAGAGAGAGAGAGGGAGGGAGGGAGAGAGACTAGTGGAGCTGAAGCGAAAGAGGATAGTGACAGAGGGGGCGAGACCAATGCAATTATCCATTTATTTTTTGGTGGATCTCAGTGAGGTGGGGGAGGCATACCTATACCCGTCGAGATAACTTAGTACAAAAATAATGATGTGCCCAGAAACATGAAACTGAGCAATAAAATACATGTTGAATTGTACATTACATGCTATCATAAATGAGCCAGAAAATAATACAATGTGTTCCATATACATAATGCACCTAGAAAAGACATGAACCATGACTGAATACAATAACATATGTGTACATGAGATATAATGGCCCTTCCCTCAAAAAATGGGTGGGAGCGATGGTATAACAACCAAAGAAGCCTTATTGAACAGGAAGGGCTCTGCAAAACTGAATGGATCATCTAAAGGAGATATGCATGTCATGAGCATTGAAAGTGGCAAGAAATGAACCCATCAAATCTACAGAATTGCATCTGAGGTTGTAGCATCATATTAAGGCATTCGGGCATGTGGGGGGCTACCTGAAGGGCCACCCCCTCATGAGGCCTAAAACATCTCGCACACACCTGAGAATCAACGGTACAATCTACTGCATCACTGAACCATCATGTGTATGAATCACAAACATGAAACAACCAATTCAATGGGAAATGATGATTCCCTTTGCTTGACCTGAGGCATCAAACAAGAGTGGAAGCTAGAATCAAGATGCACCACCCTCTAGGTCATTCTTCTGGAATAGATGTGCTAATATCGATAGAATAGGGCCCTCCATAGGTGAGGCAATGAGGATCCTCAACTAAGGCATGAGGGGGAATAGTAATGAGACTGATGGGCTAACACCAGGGACAATGGGAAAAATGGGACTGAGGGACAAAAAAAGACTTCCCTTGTGAGAGCATAAAGTGCGTGGTAGACCTAGCAGCAACTAACTCGACTCCAAAGGGGATGATGGACACTATGAATGAAGGAAAAAATGGGCAACACGGGGTGAATGGTATGCAAAGATGGATGGAATACTATGACATGATATAATGGGACATGAAACAGACTCCATGGATGCAAAGGTGACTCATTGCAAATGCTCTGAACAAGGGTGACTCAATGACACTACCACACAAAATAGGCCTGGTAGGGACCATGAAAACATGATAAGATGATGGTTTTTAATGATGAAAATCGACATGTGAGACGATAAGTGCCAAGGGAAGGTGGACTCCAAAGTACAAGTCTTGCTTATGAAGAAATTTAATTTTGAGAGGCGACAAAGTGACCCTTCTTGGAAAAATGACTTCGTGTTGAAGTGTCAAATTATCAAAAACTAATAAAGACTCATTATAGTACTTGATGGGAGCTTTCTAATGGTGTTAAAGTTTCATCAAATGGAGCTATGGTCTGGTCACAATGTGCGACAGAAAAACTATGGGTCTTCCTATAAAAGGGTGTTTTCCTTCTAATTTGAGAGCAAGAGAAGGCCCTAAATCTTGTGGAGATCAAAGCGGACAAACCGACCATCAGAATTAGGATCTGCAACTTTCATGCAAGTGGCCTTACTTGTCTAAATATGGCCTTAATGCTTCTTGGAATGATGGTTCCTGGTGAATAATTGAGGGAAGAGGAAAACGAGAATGAACTACTAGAGGAAGTATACAATCATTCTCACCCACTAATTCAAACATGGGGACTATGTGGTAAAGGTGGTATGACGTAGAGTATAATATTTGAAGATATGGTATCAAATGTCTACGATATGCGATGTGAATATGGCTTGCCGAAGAGATCGGTAGGACAAACTATCCAAGAAATGGAAGGATAATTGGTCGTACCTAGATCCGGTGGTGATCTAAGCCGAGACTTATGTTAATCTATTGAGAAGATGGCTAGGGGAAGACCACCATGCCCCCAAGTATGGGATACTATCCACAAGCATATGTGATGGAGGGGATTGATCTGGTATGCAAAGGTGAGAATGATGCCCCATAGCAAGAGGAGATTGTGGAGCACAATTGTGTTCAAAGTGCTTGAAAAAGGGATTCAAGCATCTCGGCCTAACTTGGCATGAGATCCTCCAAAGGAAGTATGCATGATGGTGCATATCATCCCAAAGGTAATCAAGGTTAGACATGTCTTCCATGATATCCTCATTAGAATGGAAGATGGGTGAATGGGAGGAAGATTGACTACATGATGCGGCGACGAGACTTAGTGCATCATCCTGAGAAAGAAGGTTCACATACACATCATCTTCAATGGTAGACGACCAGCTAGTAGCTAGAGAATCTATTGATGTTGAGACATGGGTTTCCAACAAAGGAGGTTCAGTAGAAGCATGCATAGAAACCTCAGAGAGGTTTTCCTGTGAGGAAATCAAGGATGACGACAAGTAAAGGATATGGATTGTGGGGTCCGTCATCTTGACATCGGGGGGGAGGGATCATGATGGTGGCGATAGATTCCCCCTATTCTGGTGTACTATTGGTACCAAAATCCATAGGTAGAGGAGTAGGTGATCCACTATGAGTAGCCTCGTACTCGCAAAGCACCTAAAGGCAATCACGAAATTCATCGAGACGAGAAAAATAATGGGAATAGTGACCATAATGATCACACAATACACAAGGGTGATTTGTGCGCAATTTTTTGAGTTTCTTGGTTGGTCCTGGTAAGGTAACTTGGACCTTAGGGATATTTGACTCAGGGAAGGTTTGAGATGAGGAAGTTTAGGACAGTTATTGGTGGCATGCCCAACAACCTCACACAAAGTGCACGAAGGTGTTGGCTTTGGAGCTTTGGGGGTTGGAGGAGCTTGGGGATCCTTGTCCTTAGGTTCTTCCCTCTTGGCTTTGCCCCCCTGTTTGGATGCTTTTGCAACAGGAATGGGTTCCTGTTGAGGTTTCAGTGGAACTGAAGCAATGATAGGGGTCGTAGGGACTGGTTGAATCGAGGTCAAAGCATGGTATGGTCTAAGCTGACCATGTGGAGTGTTCATTGGGGGATCAATGTACTAGACTGGGATCCCCAAAGTCATATTAGGGAGAGTTAATAAATCCATGACAGGGACAAAAAATATTCATGTAGGAAGAAAAAAAAAGGGTATATGTCCTACAGGGTAATGTCCCAGCGGAACAGCTCCTGGATGGTTAAGACCTGGAGGAATAATTCCTAGTGGGAACAAAGGGGAGGCACCCACAAAAGGAGGAGGTCCTAGGGGGTGGATCTGGATGGCTCAGCTAAGATAGTAATACCAGGGTGTTGAGGAGCTAGTTGTTGATCAGATGTACCAGACTACTTTTGAGCAGTCTGCAATGCTTGTAACATGTAAACACTTAAAGAGCTAGGCTCAGAGATAGGAGGGGGAGGACTAGAGAAAGCACCTAATAATGAGGAATATTTGTAAACTCCATGTGAAACATTGGTGATAGGGATAGAAGATTGCTTATCGAACATCGACGAGATAATGGACTCAGGGGAGGTCAAGGATGATGCCTCATAGTGTGTCAACTAATCGATGGTTATGATCTTCCCTTCATGGGGGAAGCACATTTTGAGGAAAACAATAGATGCGATGGCTAACTTGGCATAATTTTAACTATAACCCAAGAGAATGTTGTAATCTAGAGGGGCATCGATAACCTCAATTTCTACATGAACAGCCTTGCCCACAAGTCACTAGACAATTTCGATACATATCGAGAGGCTGGGAGGGGAGACCATCCCAATTAGGCAAAGTGATGGTGGATGGGGACAACTCAGGTGACTTGAGTTGCTTCCAAACATCAGCAAACATCACACAGGTGGATGTTCCTTCATCGATAATGCATCGAGAGATGATGGAATTACAGACTCTGACTCGTATCTGAAAAGCAACAGATGGAGGTAATGGAGGATGTTCTGACATGTCAATAGGAAAGACAATCAAACGATCGTCTGAAGGATCTATTGCACCAAAAGTAGTTAGTAGATCTTTCTTTTGAGATGGGCATGATTGCAGCACCTCTAGCATCAACATGGCAGCAATTGATTGTGACAGTTCATCTACTATATTGTATGTATGGGCAGCTCGGTTAGAAGCTGCACTACGGCATAATGGTCCCTTTGGGATCTTAGGAATTGGCTGAACTTTAGGTTGAGGGATATGTAATAGACCATTTGGTTGCATAAGAGGCTCAGTACAGATGAAGTTGATGGCTTGTCATACTGACATGACTGAGTTTGCAATTTGATATCAAACATATTGACCTCATCAGAATTCATCATGAGGATCTGGTAGTCACCAGGACTAGAAGGTTGGGGAAGTTGGGTTGTTTGAACTTGCTAAGGTTGAGCAACAACAAATCCTTTCTGAGGGAACGGATTTTTGAGAATGACTAGTTGAGATGGCGCAGGATTCTGAGGTAGTTGTTGCATGGGAAATTGACCTCTAGAAGTTGCTTGAGGTTCCCACATTTGGCTCATCTAGGGTAAGAGAGGAAACTCATGAGTATAATGGTCATGTACACCACAACATGCACAAGGCTTGTTCATATGAATAACCTTGTTCTGCTTGGGCTAGTCACCCTATTGTTGGTTGTTGGTGTTAGGTTGGTTCCCCTGGGTTCATTAGGTTGATAACCTTGGTTACCCTTGTTACCTTTCCCCTTATTCTTTTTCTTTGAATTTTGGGGATTGTTTGCACTCTATTGTGCAAAAACTTTACCTTGAGGGGGTGGTGGATACTAGGGCTGAGGATGCATGGGAAGTTGCAGCACTAATTCCTGAGGGGTTGAAGCACTCGGCGGTGCATATGTGTAATATGGTGAAGGGGCAACATTCGGGTGGATAGGTTGAGCATTAGCTGGCCCTGACATCTGCTGATTTGGTTGGGTAATCAATTACGAGGCACGTTGTCCTAAATACACGTTGTTGGGAGGAGGGGGGGAATAAGTGTTGGAGAAAATGGTGCCCCCCTGTGGATAGCCATAACTCTATTGCTTATATGGTGAAGGATGTGAAATAGCTCGAATGATACTGTCAGTGGCGTGAGATGCCCTCGGTGCATTGGCACCACCAGGACAATGGAGGTCTAGTATCATGGTATAGACATAACCGGATTGAGCATAAATCAAGTCATCTTCCATAGAGGTTTGGAGAGCCTCTTCCTCTATCTGAGGAAAATTAGATGCGACATCTTTGGTAATAGGCGCTAAAAGAGTCCTAAGAACAAACCGAGGTAGACACGGTCTTCAAATGGCGTAGCACGGTACATGCTCCTCTTTCTATGCCATTCTTGGAAATGAACAGAAAGACAGGCGGTAGAGGACTGATGGAATGCGGTCAAGAGCTCCGTACCAATATCGTATCGAAGAGGTAACTGAAGATATGAAAGGAACGCTTTAGCAAGCGTCGTGAAAGTGGAATGAGAGGTGGCAGGCTGGTCAACATACCACTTCGCAGTATCTCTAGTGAGTGTGAATTGGAACATCCGAAGGCAAATGGAATCATCGGTGATGGAGTTAATAATATTTTATTTTCCTCATTACTCGAGGGAAAAAGTATTTAAACTTTTATTTAGAAATAATAAATAAATAAATGATTTATTTATCTTCTCAAGAAATATGGTTAAGGAATAATAAACAAATAATGATTTATATTAATTATTCCTAAGGGATTTATTCAAACTTGACAAAAAATAATAATTAATTGGTGATTAATTAGTTATTCCTAGAGAAAATTAAAATAATTAATGATTTATCTATTTATCTATTTATTTCTCATAATTGGGTCAAATGTGACAAGGAATATTAATTAAACAATGGTTTAATTAATTATTCCTAGAAGATAATTAAATAAATAGTGATTTATTTAATTATTATTCATGGGTTTAATTATAAATGACTTGATAAATGTGGTTTATTAAGTAATTTCTCACAATGAAAGCAATTTTATTATGGTAAAATTATCCCTACATGGTATACTTTAATCCATCTAGTACATTATGGCTAGATAATCAATTTTTTATGATAACACTAAGGATAAGGGATGGAAACTCCAAGGTTGGATAGGAAAGGATTCAAAAATTTTATCTCAGGTGAATGGTTACAACAGATCCTGAAGCTTCTGGAAATGGAGGCTTTTGGATTCTCTCTCTTTTTCCTAGATTTCTAGAACCAGCGCAGGTGCAAAGAGGAGCAATGTGTAGACGATCAATGTAGGCCATAGTGGAGCAACCTGTAGGTGAATTTTTTCCAGCAAGAGGCCAGGGTGTGATGGTCTTAAAACTGGCTCGAATGATGCAGTTTAGGGCATAAACTATGGGGAATGAGAGAGTCATGCATAGGGCTTTGTGCAATGATGATGTAAAGGGGGAATAGGATGTGAATGATCTCATTAGGAGGTTGATGGATCCAAATTTAAACAGGAATGCAACAAATTACAGAGATAACCATAAACACATAAATGCAATGGAAATAATACTTCATTCCATTAATGTAAAATACTAAAATATGCTTACAAACAACAATGGAAATAAACCATCTAAGGCGATGGTAGCTTATCTCTGAGAAGAGATGTGGCGGCTACATGCCTATGAACTATGTTACAATGAGGCTCGAAGGCCTATTTATAGTTGAGAAATAATGGAAAACCATAAACATCCAAAAACCTAACCCCAGAAGATGAAAGACCAAATTGTGGGCCCCGTTTGGGTAAATTGGTACATCAACTTCTCGGGGTTGTAACTTTGGCATATGATCTTCGTTTGACGTGAACAATATCTCGTTAGAAAGATCTATCCGAGAAATACAACTTTTGGAAGATCAACATTGGTCCATGGCATGGACCAATGTTACTCCTAGTTTTCCCAAAAAACATCGTTTAGGGCCTCAAAACGGCTTTGGAAGTTCAAGACCCGAAAAACTGCTAAAAATAATAAATTGTGCTACAATTAAGGAAACTGAAAAGATGAAAGAAACAATGGTGGGGGTCCACATGGACTTGGAAGGTGGCCACCAATATCCACCTGGATCATTCCTCCCCCCTTAGGAAGCAATGGTCCCCATAGAGTTGAGTTCCTCCATTAGATGAGGAAATTTATGCTAAACTTGGTCCCTGGTGAGCCACATTCCTTGGTGAAGGAGTTGGCCTGCTTTGACAACTCAATACAATTGAATATTCTATTGGCGAGTGTGCCTGATCTTTTTTTCCATGATCCATTCAATTGCAACTTGTTCCACGCAATTTGGATTTACCTCTGTGGGTGTGAATTGTTCTGCAACGTCGGATGTGTCTAGTAATGGTGGAAAGTATGGCCGAAGGCGGTCCACATTGAAAACTAGGTGCAGGCCAAGGAATGGGGGAATGTTGAGCTCAAATGCATTGTCTCCCACAACCTTGGTAATGGAGTAAGGACCATACTGGAGTGGTCTGAGTTTCCGATAGGCTCTAGTAAGGCGTTCCTTTTGAAATGCAACCAGACTTTTTCGCCCACTTAAAACTTGTGTGGCACACGATGTTGATCATGACGCTGCTTGCACTTGGAATTTGATTTCTCCAGAATGTCATGGACCTGTTGGCAAATATGTTGGATGTGCTCAATGAATTTGGTTGCCTTATCTGTTTCAGACTGGACATGAGCCGAATCTACATGAGTAGCTTCCAATGGCACGACCACATCAGTGGGACATAGTGGCCGGAATCCCAAGCCCACCTGAAAAAGGTTGTGGCCAATCGAGCTGTGGAGAGCTCGATTATCGCTGTGTTGAACATAGCAGAGGCTCTTGTTCTATGTGCGTGGATGCTTTGAGTTGTACATGCACATAATGTGTACGATCATCCTGTTGACAACCTCTGTCTGGCCATCAGTTTGAGGATGGAAGGCTATGGACTTAGTGAGTTTGGTGTCCAGCATCAACCAGAGACTGGACCAAAATGTATTGAGGAACCTGCATTCCCGATTTGAGACGATAGACTGTGAGATCCCA
>APFE031330249.1:0-59177 GCA_000404065.3 Pinus taeda | reverse complement strand
CCTTCTATTGAGATTCAAACCAAAATAATTTTGCTTTCACTCCTCCCTTGGTGACTTGACTCAAGGGCCAAGTGATATGAGAAAATACCAACACGAACCTGCGGTAGAAGTTGGCAAGACCTAGAAAGCTGCGGAGCTCTGTCAGAGTGGTTGGACATGGTGAATCCTAAATGACTTGGATCTTGGATGGATCTACATACACCCCCTGTTCATCAATAATGTATCCCAGATATAGAACCTAGGTCATGCCAAAAGTGCATTTCTCCAAATTGGCACATAACTTGTGTTGTCGCAGTGTTTAGAGAGCCTGTCAGATGTGGTGGAGGTGCTCTTCCTAACTCTGGCTGAAGATCAGGATGTCATCCAAGTTTACCACTACAAATGAGTTGGTGAATGGCCGCAAAATGTCATACATTAGCCTCATGAAGGTTGCAAGAGCATTTGTCAATCCGAAAGGCATAACCAACCATTCGAAAAGGCCCTCCTTGGCTTTGAAGGAAATCTTCCACACATTGGAGGGTTCGATTAGTACCTAGTGATATCCTGACTTCAAATCAATCTTGTTGAAATATTTTGCGCCCTTCAGTTGGTCCAGGAGGTCATCAATCCTTGGGATCGGGTACCTATTATGGTATCTTGTTCAGTGCCCAATAGTCAATACAGAGTCTCCAAGTCCCATCCTTCTTCTGTACCAACACGATCGGGCTCCCACAGGGTGATGAACTTGGACATATGTGACCTTTCTGCAACAACTCCTGAATCTGCCTCTTGATTTTATCGTTCTCCAAAACGGAGCGTTGATAGATTGGTCCATTGGGCAGGGGCACACCTAGGGTCAAATCGATGGAGTGCTTGACCTGACAGTGCAAAGGAACCCCTGCGAGGGAGGTGAAGATGTACTCGTACTCCTCCACGAGCTTGTCCATCTATAGTTTTCGTGTGGAGGGGCCCCATCTAGAGGTCGTGGCAACTGTCTTCTTCTTTCCTTGAGGGCGTATCATAATAAAAAGCAAATTTCCATTTTTTCAAATGAGCTTACTGCATTGTTTTGCAGTAACCAAAGAGATGGTGGCAGGCAGTGCCACCTCTAGTATCCTGTACAACTTATTTCCCAAAGTAACAATAACAACATGGGGTCTTGATGCATACATAGCATGTCACTTCCACAAGTATGGTTTTCCTAATAATACATAACAAGTATGGTTTTCCTTAAATTCGGGCGAAGTTTACGGTTTTACCTGTTACTCACCTATTACAGCCTGTGGCCCAATGATTTCCCAACTGAAAAAACTAATTTGGAGAAGTATAAATAAACCTCCATGGGAAGGCCTAAGGGAGGAGAAGAGATGACATATTGATATTATAGTTGATTGATCCTTGATCGAGTTTGAGGATATCCTTGTGCCTCCTGCACTCCCCACGTTATAGGAAATCTTTGTTTCCTCTTTTGAGATGTCCTTCATCCCTCTTATGACATCCTTGTGTGTATTGATGGAGGAAGATTATTGAGGTCAGGGCGGGACGGATCCGAAGGACGGTTCTGCTTGGAGATGGAGGAGGACTCAGGTTGTAGTTTTCCACCTTTCATTTAGCTTACATCAATAAAGAAATTTTGTTATGTTCCTAATATTTATCGTGTTTATGCATTGATCCATGTCGTGATTTGCTTATAAATATTATATTAATGCATAATTTTTCATTTTCTTATATGATCTAACATGTATATCATCAACATGCTTTCTATTGTTGTTTTTGTATATGCTTTTCTTGGATAATTTACAGGTTTTAAAGGCATAGGAAGAAGTAGAGGGTTTGGACCTTGCAGGATCAACCCAAACGTAGGACCTCCAGGTAAGGCCACTTATTCCCAGTTCAATATTTTAAGCATTTAAATTGTTTGTCTGTGCATTTCTTGTTGTTGTATGCCCTCTGCTCTGTTTGGGTTTTCAACCCAAGGCCCTAGGGTGTTCCCGCCCGCAACACCTAGGAGGAGGAGATCATTTCTTCTCTAGATCATATAGTAACCATATGACTTTCATAAAATAATCCATGTGAGCATACCTCATTTTTCTTTTAATCATCCAAACTTCCTGTAGTAGCTTCATCTCAAAGGAGTTTATCCTTCAGACCCGATTTCCTTGTTGTGTCATCATATTATTCCTTGAATCCCACAATTTGGAAGTCCTTAATAAAAACATTTGCTTCATTTCTCTATCAGCGAGTCCTTTGATGAGAATTCTACCAGAGAAACTTGAGGATATCTCATGTCCTCATCCGGCAGATGTTTTCTTCTATGATGATCCCAATTGATGATGATCTTTTGCTTATTATAAATACTCATGAGGTTTCCCAAGAGCTTTATAATTAGTAGGATTTGGTCCAAGCATACTTTCTTCCCATGTCATAAGCTCACTCTTCTAATGTTTCTATGATATTTTTCTAATGAGATGCATCCTATTTACTTTTAAACTGCGTCAAGACCATAATTTACAAGTGAAACGTACCTTCTTGAGGAGAATATCATCACAATCATAGTAGAGATCTTTTACTCTTTCATTCCTAGGCTTCTTGGACTCAGGTTCTTGCACATCTTCAGTAATGTGTGATCCTTCTCTATTCCTCTTGTCCTTACCACGATTAGGACAATCTCTTTTGTAGTATCCAAGTTTCTGACATTCGAAGCACCTTATCTTATCCATGTTCTTTTTCGTTGAGGCTCCAAACTTTCAAAATTTTCCCTTTCTTCTTGTCATTGTATCATCTACTTGATTATTTTTGGTTGGTCCGACATCAACCTTTTCTTTTAGTCTGGTTTCTTTGATCTTACATAGTGATCATAAATCTTAAAATGGAGTAGTTACTTTCTTCCCATATAAGCTTGAAGTGAAGCTGCCCCATTCTTCAAGTAGTGCATTTAGTACCACTGTGGTTATCTCTCTATCATACATAACTTCTCCTAGTTCTTGTAGTTGATCTCGAATTTTTGATATCCGCATGAAGTATGAGGCTATTCCATCTTCCTTGGATATCTTTAGCTTGTAGAGTTATTGCATTAAGGAGATTACTTCTCCTGTGGTACTTACAAAAAACAACTCTACTAGTTTGTCATATATAGATTTTGCAGTTTCTAATTTTGATTCATATGGAATTAGAGAGTCTTTTATAGGTTCTATAAGAATCCTTTGAGCTCTCACTTCTTCCTTCATGTATTTAGCATGATCTTGAGTATCCTCTTTTGGACGTTGGGTTATTGATCCCTTAATGGGAACCATGACCTCATTCTCAATAAGATTGAAGTCATTTGTTTTCTTCCATGCAAGGAAGTGTGCAACCCCAACTAGTTTATTGCTTTCCTTGAAAAAAGATATTTTGATATTATCATATATAGTCATGGACTTACTTGTAAAATTGTTGCTTGCTTCCTCCTTCTTCTTGATGTTGATGGATGGCCTTTTTTATGAGGGAGAGCATGATTTATGATCCTTTAATGATCTGAAGTGCTTATAGGGTTTTACTTTTTCTTCCCACTTCCTTCTTATGATGTAGGTATTGGCTTTATTGATAACCTTTGACTTGATTGGATTCCCTTTTGAAGTTTGATTTGTATGTCAACTTGCCTTGTCTTCCCTTTCTTGTCTTTAGCACCTTAACTACGATACCATGTTGAGAAATCTAGGGAATTCAATGTTAACAATTTCTCTGCTTGATAATTTCTTGTGATATGCTTGTTCTTATTTTACTTATGATATTTCACTTTGTTAGCTTATTAGTGTGTTCTTTTCATCAAGACAATTATCAAAATAAAGACAAGTGACACAAAATATAGGCTTCTCCAGCCAGGGCCAAAACCTATCACCTCTAGAGAGGAAAACTTGATAAAATTCTTCTTCTATATCTTCAATTGATAAGTACCAAGAACATGACACTAACCCTTAATTCTAGTATCCTCTTTCAAGAACCTTGTCGCCATCCTAGTCTTCTTTTTCCTTCATTCTCTTGGTCCTTCTAGAGAAAATCGGTCTCTACTTCTTATGTTACACCTTCATAATTCCCCTAGAAAATATTGGTCCTAGGTCTTCTAGAGAAACTCGCTCTCTACTTTTCTATTGCAAAGGATTCCTTCCTTCGATATCCCAAAAGAAACCTATTCATTTCCTTCTAGAAGATTGCTTCTTCTCTTCCCAGAAGATACTACTACCCCAGAAGAATCTACTTCGCTGACCCAGAAGAATCTAGTGCCCTAGAAGAATCTGTTGCCCTAGAAGAATCTACTTCTCTGCTCTAGAGTATTCTGCTTTGATTTACCCAAAAGATTCTTCCATTGATACCCTAGAAGAGTGTCCTTTTTACCTTAGAGAAAACACTTTCTTAATGCCTCCTTTCTTTCGCACTTCTTTCTAAACTTCTTCGCTAGGATTGAGTTCAAACTTGATGCTTGGAATGCAGATCGATTTCCCCTACTTATACCCCTCTTCTCTAGGTCTTTAGGCTAACTTGTTATGGAAGCTCCTTCGATGTTTCTAGATCGACTTGAAGAGGTTTGGTGACAATTTATTCAAGGATACTTTACATAGACAATATTGACATTTTGTTAAGTGTAACATGACTTCATTTACATCACAATGACTCTTTTATGAATAGATGAATAAACCCTAAAGACTCTCAATGGGAGTCTTGACTCAAAAACAAAATTCCCTGCTCATGAAACCCATGAATAAAGTCAATATAATAATTTCATTTTTCTTATCTACATCTCTTTACATAAAATGTTGAAATATGGCAACAAGAATATTCCAATTTAATTTGTCCTTGAATTAAATTGTGAATTAAAATTGAATTTAGTCTTAACAGCGACTTGGAAATAACTAATTTATTTATTTTAAATTAATTACTTAGAGAAATTCAAGTTAGAAGTCTTTCTAAAGTCATGCAAGAGTTATCCCTTAAATAAAGGAGATAAGATTGAGTTATATTTGAGTTGTAATTAGTTAACTTAGTTTACTGAGTTAAGTCCAGTTAAATTAGTTCCAAATTGTTTGAGGAATTAATAGTGAGTTAGCAATTAGTTGATGCATTAATGCACTCAACTAGTCTACTCCAGTTAACTGAAGATTTCCTCATAAGAAACTCATGCATGTATATTCTGAAAAAGATCTAGTTGAGATTACTGTTCAAGAAAAGTGTACTATCAGTTGCATGTGTTTTCTCTGGAGAAAACTCATGCATGTAGTCAAGGATTCATCCTTGACGATTACGCCATTTTGAAGGCTTGTTTTTCCACTTGGTAAAAGACTAATCATCCACAAGGAATAGTGGAATGAAATAGGAGCTTGGAGGGCAAAGAGAAAGGCTAAAGAGAAGCCAAAATTGCCTATGAGCATCTGTGAGGATTGTATTGAGAGCTGGCTAGTTGTGAGAGCTAAGGCTTTGTATAATTCCTATGTATTTCCATCATGTATGATAATACAATAGTGTGGGGTTCTTATCTGGGACTTTCCCCAAAGTATTTTCATGTGTATTGTGCTATTGATTCTTCTTCTTCTGGTTATATTGTTCAGCTCGATCTTTAAGCTTCCGCAAATTGATAGTAGAAGTAGGTTATAATATTCTGCTTTGATTTATATTGCACTACCAGGTTAACCTATCACATATATTCTACATGGTATTGGAGCTATGAACAGTATACTGAGAAGAGAATCCGAAGTTTGAAGTTCGGGGTTGCAGGTGCAAATCAAATTCATATCATACTTCAAGGTTGGCCAATGGCATTCTATGGCTTGAGACTGGACTATGCCTTGGAAGGTAGCTCGAATTACATAGCATGGAAAGATAGAATGGAGGCTGTATTAGAAGACAATGGCTTGAAGGAATTCATTGATCAAGAAATCCCAAATCCAGCTTCAACTAATGCACAAGAGTTGGCTGAGTGGAAGAATTGTGTGTCAAAGGCGAGACGGATCATCCTTGAGGGAGTTCGAGACCATATTGTCTCGAGTCTCCATGGGAAGGATACTCCATTTTCAATGTGGAAGACATTGAAGGACCTTTACCAAAACAGTAGTGACCAGAGGAAATTGGCACTCAAGGATAAGTTTCGAAGAATCCATATGGAGAA
This sequence comes from Pinus taeda, assembly GCA_000404065.3. Lineage (NCBI taxonomy): Eukaryota > Viridiplantae > Streptophyta > Pinopsida > Pinales > Pinaceae > Pinus > Pinus taeda. The sequence goes on along the minus strand of APFE031330249.1, from coordinate 53,062 downwards.
GGGCGATACTATTTCCACATATCTGGACAAGCTCACCACCTGTAGATATGAGCTTGGCAATATGGCAATAACTACTGCCAATGATGATATGGTGAGCCTCGCTCTCCTTGACCTTCCAAAGAGTTGGAATAGCTACTAGGACTCTGTGAATGGAAGGGAGAAACTACTGGATTGGGAACGACTGTGGTCGTATATTATGTAGGAGAAGATCAGGAGGAGCACACGAGATGGTTCTTCATCCAAGAATGATGATGAAGAAAATTTGGCCTTAGTAAGTAAGGCAAGGAGAGGGAAGGGGAAGGCTTCCCATTTCAAATCAAATTCTTCTCATGGAGGGAAGAAGGGTGACATGTCTAAAGTAAGATGCTTTAATTGTCACAAGATGGAACATTATGTGACTAATTGTCCATCGAAGAAGTCCAAGAAGAGATCCTTGAAAGGATCGAAAGGTGAGGCATTATCCTTTTAGTTCGAAATGGACTTTACCCTCATTGCATGCACGGTGTCATCGATGATGGGTTGGGTCTGGTATCTTGACAGTGGAGCCTCATTCCACATGACCGGTGATAAAAATTTATTCAATGCCTTGGAGGAGAAAGACCTCAAGATGCACATAGAGATGGGTGACGACGGAAGGTATAGTGTTTCAGGAGTGGGCATGGTTTCTTTTCAGAGGGAGCATCGAGCTCCTCTCACCTTAATAGGTGTGATGTATGTGTCTAGACTGAAGAAGAACTTGGTATCGGTCGCAATGTTGGAGGACAAAGGCTATGATGCTGTCTTCAGTAAAGAAAAGCCGTTCCTAAGACACATAGCCACAAGTCAGACCAAGAGGTGGGTGAAGAATCTCTATAAACTAGAGGTAGATGATTGTGCCGCATTGAGTATGAAATAAGAATTGGTGCAAAGCCAAGACATTAGCGAGTTGTGGCATAGGCAGTTGAGCCATTTGCATCATGGGGCTTTGAAGATAATGTAGCAGATATCTACAGGACTTCCCATTTTGGGAAGTTTTAGTGTCTACAGATAAACGCTTAAAACCCTAGACTAGTAGCTAAGTCTAGAACAATAGTGCAAAGCATTCTCTACTTTTTCTACAACCAATAGACTAAATAAGATAGTAAATAAGCCTACCTGAAGCTTTCGCTTACTCCTTATCTCCCTTGACCAATTTTGTCGCTCCTTTCTGTACTTAATCCACTTGAAAAGTACCTGCACACAAACAAAAGACAAAAACCGATCAAAGCATATGATAATGATTTATTGATTAAAAATAGAATGGAATCAAGTACATAATACACATATGAAAGCATCAATAAACAATACAAACATATGGAAAAAGCTTTGAACACTTTATCAGTAAAAGGAAGAGTTACAACCCAATTTGCTTGATTTAGTGTCACTCCCCCAATTCAATCCCATCCTCTCCTCATAACAAGCAAGACATTTTGACATCATTACAATACTTGAAACCAACTCAAGTCTCATACTAACAGCATCTCCCTATAATTCAATGATTTCCAGCCCATCATCACTTAGATGAGTGGTCTTTTTATAGGTGAATGACGGAAGTTATGCCATAAATGGTGACAATGAATGCCCCCCCAAAATTAGGATTTAGTTCCATGGAGGAAAGGATAAAGGGATTGATGTTCCTTAACTTCCTCCCTCATCTAATTTCGAGCCCAAAGGAATGGATAGCCTTGGGAAAATTCTAGAAGCATCCTATGGATAAGAATATTCCAAACCCCAATGCATATTTCACTCAAATCCGCCCAGCGCAGGCCAAAGAGGGCTCAAGTGCGCTGCAATGCACCCTGGCAGTGTACTGGGCTACACTACAATGCACGTTGAGGCCATCTAGATGTGGAAAATCCTAGTTGGTTTGTTTGATCAGAGGATGGATCCAACTGTGATCTATTGTGATAATTAGAGTTATATCAAACTCTCTGAGAATCCAGTATTTCATGATAGGTCCAAGCACATCGACATCTAGTATCATCATCTCAGAGACTGTGTAGCGAGGAGGATCATGTTGCCACAGTATATTTCGACAAAGGAGAAAGATGCTGACATTTTGACAAAGGCATTGTCAAAGTGTAAATTCGAGTTCTATAGAGACAGTATATTTCGACAGAGGAGAAAGATGTTGACATTTTGACAAAGGCATTGTCAAAGTGTAAATTCGAGTTCCATAGAGATAGGATCAGGGTGGCAGATAATCCCTTTCTCGTTGAGAGGGAGTGTTGAAATATGGCAACAAGAATATTCCAATTTAATTTGTCCTTGAATTAAATTGTGAATTAAAATCGAATTTAGTCTTAATAGCTACTTGGAAATAATTAGTTTATTTATTTTAAATTAATTAGTTGGAGAAATTCAAGTTGGAAGTATTTCTGAAATCATGCAAGAGTTATCCCTTAAATTAAGGAGATAAGATTGAGTAATAATTAAAACCCTTAGATAGCTGCATCGGTTTTCCCGCATTGGGTTTTTCCGTGGACATTGGTCCAAAAACAACAGTGTCACTTGTGTGCTTGTTTTGTTTCCTTCAGTTGATGACTTGTAACATGTTGAGCATGTACTTGCATTTATTTTTAGTATTTACATGGTAAATAACTTATTAATTAATCAGAACAAGTAGACAGAAATAAATCAGAAAAGTACATGAAGGGTTTCTAATAGTTAGACTTGGAAATTCCAACATGGTGGTGATGTTGTAATAGGAATCCAATGGTTACAATCTTTGAGAAACACAGCTTTCAATTTTCAAGAACTTTACTTGAATTTCTTTTTAGAAGAAAAGTTGAATTAAGGGGTATCACGGGGAAACTAGGAAAGATAATCAACTCCAATGGCATGAAAAAGCTTCTGAAGAAACAACGACGAGGTGTAATTGCACAATTATCCTCACTAGAGGTTCAAACATCGAAATCATCTATTTCTCCATATCTCCAAAAAGCCTTGGACAACCATTCCAAGGTGTTTGAGACTCCCAAAGGCCTACTACCTATTCGTGATTAGATCATGTTATTCATTTAATTCCAAGAAGTGTTCCCTTTCTCGTTGAGAGGGAGTGTTGAAATATGGCAACAAGAATATTCCAATTTAATTTGTCCTTGAATTAAATTGTGAATTAAAATCGAATTTAGTCTTAATAGCTACTTGGAAATAATTAGTTTATTTATTTTAAATTAATTAGTTGGAGAAATTTAAGTTGGAAGTATTTCTGAAGTCATGCAAGAGTTATCCCTTAAATTAAGGAGATAAGATTGAGTAATAATTAAAACCCTCAGATAGCTGCATCGGTTTTCCCGCATTGGGTTTTTCCGTGGACATTGGTCCAAAAACAACAGTGTCACTTGTGTGCTTGTTTTGTTTCCTTCAGTTGATGACTTGTAACGTGTTGAGCATGTACTTGTATTTATTTTCAGTGTTTACATGGTAAATAACTTATTAATTAATCAGAACAAGTAGACAGAAATAAATGAGAAAAGTACATGAAGGGTTTCTAATAGTTAGACTTGGAAATTCCAACATGGTGGTGATGTTGTACTAGGAATCCAATGGTTACAATCTTTGAGAAACACAGCTTTCAATTTTCAAGAACTTTACTTGAATTTTTTTTTAGAAGAAAAGTTGAATTAAGGGGTATCACGGGGAAACTAGGAAAGATAATCAACTCCAATGGCATGAAAAAGCTTCTGAAGAAACAACGACGAGGTGTAATTGCACAATTATCCTCACTAGAGGTTCAAACATCGAAATCATCTATTTCTCCATATCTCCAAAAAGCCTTGGACAACCATTCCAAGGTGTTTGAGACTCCCAAAGGCCTACTACCTATTCGTGATTAGATCATGTTATTCATTTAATTCCAGAAGTGTTCCTCCAAACATCGGGCCTTATAGATATCATTATGCCCAAAAGAGTGAAATTAAACGTATGGTCACAGAAATGCTAGAGGCTAATAGAATTCAACCTAATCTAAGTTCTTTCTCTGCTCCAATGGTATTGGTGCACAAAAAGAACGGATCATGGTGTATGTGTCCAGATTATGGGGAGTTCAACAAGCTTACTATTAAAGATAAATTTCCCATTCCTGTCCTTGATGAATTGTTGGATGAATTACATGGAGAAAATTACTTCACCAAGTTGGATCTTCGTTCAAGATATCATCAAATTAGAATGAAGACTTAAGACATTCTGAAAACAACAGTCAAAACTCATCAGGGTCATTATCAATTTTTGGTCATGCCTTTTGGCCTTATTAATGTAGTTTTCACATTTCAAGGTTTGATTAATTCCATTTTCAAACCCTTCCTTAAAAAAATTGTGTTAATATTTTTTTATGATATACTAATCTACAACAAGTCTTGGAAGGATCATGTTCAACATGTTGATAGGGCATTCAAACTATTGGAGGAGAAACAATTATATGCAAAAACCTTTAAATGTTTCTTTGGAGTACATGAGGTGGAATATTTGGGTCATATTTTATCTCATGAGGGTGTCAAGGTGACTCCCTCTTACAAAATTAAATCCATTAAGGGATGGAAAATCCCCACAATCATAAAGCATCTTCAAGGATTTCTCAGGTTGATAGAATATTATCACAAATTTGTTAAGAATTATGGGAGAATAGTGGCACCTTTAACATCATTACTGAATAAAGATGCATTTTTTTGGACTCCGAAAGCAACGAAGGCCTTTGAACATCTTAGAGAGGCAATGTGCCAAGCACCAGCCTTAGCTACGCCAGACTTCACAAAAACTTTTAGTGTGGAATTTGATGCCTCAAAAAATGGAATTAGTGTTGTTTTAATGCAAGCAAGAAAACTCATTGCTTTTGAAAGTTATCCAATCAAAGGAAAGTATTTACACAAATCTATTTATGAGAAGGAAATGTTGGCAATAATACATGCACTAAAGCAATGTAACCTTACCTAATGGGAAGACACTTAAAGGTAAAAACATAGCATGATAGTCTTAAATACTTTTTGGAACAAAGATTATTTTCATAAGAGCAGCAAAAATGGGTCACAAAGATGTTGGGTTATGACTTTGAAATCATATATAAAAAATGGAAGCAAATTGTTGTTGTAGATGCACAATCAAGAAAGGGTGATGATGTGGAAGCATTGCTTTGTGCCATTTCTATTATCCAACCTGAGTGGATAACTAAAGCAATGGTTGAATGGAAGAATGATGAAGAGGTGTGGTCACTTATTCAAAAGTTGCAGCAAGATCTCAGTACATCTAATACATTTAGCTAGAAAAATGATTCATTATGATACAAAGATCACTTATATCTTTGTAAGAATTATCAACTCAAACAAAAGATTCTTTTGGAATTGCACACCTCTCCCTTAGGAGGGCACTTAGGATTTTTTAAAACTTACCAAAAGGTCAAGAAGGAATTTTTTGGGATGGTCTTAAATCTTATATTCAAAAGTTTGTGGCGGAATGTTTGGTTCTCCAACAAAATTAAGTTGAGATAATTAATACCGTGGATTTGTTACAACCTTTATCCATTCCAAGTCAATGTTGGGAGGAGGTCTCAATGGATTTTATCACACGTTTATCCAAGTCTGAAGAAAAGAGTGTAATCATGGTGGTAGTTGATAGAATTACCAAGTATGCACACTTTTGTGCATTATCTCATCCTTTTAAAGAAATTACAGTTGCTATTGCAGCCCTTAGGAGGGCACTTAGGATTTTTAAAAACTTACCATAAGGTCAAGAAGGAATTTTTTTGGTATGGCTTTAAATCTTATATCAAAAGTTTGTGACAGAATGTTTGGTTTGCCAACAAAGTAGAGTTGAGATAACTAATATCTCGGGATTGTTACAACCTTTAGCCATTCCAATTCAGCAATGGGAGGTCTCAATGGATTTTATCACAGGTTTACCCAACTCTGAAGGAAAGAATGTCATCATAGTGGTAGTTGATATGTTGAAGAATCTAGGGCTTATGTAGTTATTGAGATTCTTCTTGACTTGATAACTATATGTGAGCCATTTTTTAATTTTCTTATTAGCACAATCTTCTCTTTAACATTATTAGAGTGTGTTTTTCTTATTTCATCAAATAGCTACGAAAAACAAAGAGACAAGAACACAAGATGTTGGCATTCTGCTAGGGCCAAAACCTCTCCCTCTTGGAGAGGAAAGTCCACACATAACTCTTCTTATTCCAATGGCGAACAGCAAGACCATCACCCTTGACTTACTAGGCCACTTCAAGACCAAGACATCAATCCTCTTCTAACAGTTGAGATCATCATCATCATTGTTGTACCATGATTGCTTCTTCAGCTAGATCATTGTTGCAATATCACTGCACCTTCTTCATCACTGTCTTGACTTTGTCTTCATTAGGAATGAGATCATGACTATGATATGACAACACCTTGATGAGATCCTTCACATCATACTTGAGCCAAGACTATGATTGTGTTAGATGTGCTGAGACAGAGGTCTTCAAGACTTCAAGAAGGTCGAGATTTCATCTTCGATACTCATCTAAACCACAGATATCCTCCTCCATACGAAATATTGAATTGTTGCCTTTATCATGTACCATTGTACCTTGTCTGAGATTCTTCCTACACCCATCCGAGATAACAGAGACTTGTCTGAGTTTTTTTGTCCTTGTGCCATCTGAAGTTACAGAGGCTTGTGAACAGACCTCTGAAAATGTCATCTGAAATTGTGCTTCTACAATTCCTGTACCCATCTAAAATTCAGAGAAAAAACTGAGTTTTTGTCCTGCACTTTTGTGTTGACCCTAACTACGTGTATATAGTGCTTATGTTTCCATATTAAGCCAACTTGACCAAGTGAATCGTTGTGTCTCTTATATGAGTCAACATGACATTTATATATATATATATATATATTGAGGATGACTTGATTGTTCTCTTCATCGTTTTGCAGGCAGACTTCTTCAAGAGGATTGTGCTTGTCTTGGAGAGTTGTTCTGGACACCGGGTTGACTCATATACATTACATATATGCTCAAGAAGAGCTCTTTACACATGTCTTTGACTCTTTGACTTTCCTAGACCTATGGAATAAGCAAGAAACTCATTCTTACAATTTACAAAAATAATATTTATTTTTCTCGACAAGTACACAGATCAAAATTACATTTGTAAATACTAAACCTAGTTATACTTTCTTCAACATGATAGACTTACCAAGTATGAACACTTTTGTGCATTATCTCATCCTTTTAAAGTCGGTACAGTTGCTACTGCATTATGGAAACTATTCAAAAGCTTCATGGAAACCCAAATATTATAGTAAGTGACAGAGATCCTATTTTCACTTGAAATTTTTGGACAGAATTATTTTCTTGTCCTCGTACTCAATTAGCTCATAGCTCATCTTATCATCCTCAATTTGATGGGAAAAAACTGAGATAGTTAAAAAATGTTTGGAAGGATATATTCATTGCTTTGTATATGATAAACAAACACAATGGGTTAAATGGTTACCTCTAACTAAATGGTGGTATAACACTTCATTCCATACTGCAGCAAAAATGACCCCATTTATGGCACTTTATGGATATCATCCACCATCTATCACATCATCTTTAAGATAAAATTATAAGGTTCAAGCAGTGGAAGTGTTAATTTTAGGTATGTTATATGCTAGAGCAATTTATTTCAATTTTCACATTTAGCTCAATATCTTTTCCAGATTAGCAATCACATCAGCATTAAAGTAAACTGCAAACATAACATAAATATAAATCACAAAAGCCAAGCCAAGACAAGAGGACACAAGATGTGGCGCTAGCCAAGGACAAACCCCAATGTGGGAAAACCCTTAATCAATTCTTCTTATATGTTCTACAATAATTCAGCAGAGAGAGAGAGTACATTTACAACAAAAGTCAACACTTTGACTTATCTAGATAAGAGCATATTTCATCTCTAGGAAGATGATATGTGAGATTATTTAAAGACATGTTGTTTCAACTTATTCTCTAAGGTGACTCCTTCACCTATCATTGTGTTACACCTCGTCATCATGTTGCACCTCACCCTATTGCACCATGCTTCACCCATCATCACAATGTTGGACCTCATGTTGTTGTTGTCCTAGTGTTTAGCATTGTTGTACCTAGTGCTACGGCTGCACCATGTTGTCAACCATGTGCTTGTTGCACCATTGTTGCTTTGTGTCCTTGTTGCACCAAGTACTATATTGTTGTCCTAATGTACTTGCAGCATTGTGCTTGTTGTTGTCCATGCTTTACCATGTTGTTTTTGTCCATGCTTCTTATTGTTATCCATGCTTCACCATGCTTGCAGTTGTCCCATGTTTCATTATGCTTGTAGTTGTCCCATGTATTAGCTTGTTGTCCCTTGCATTGCTTGTTGTTGTCCAACTATTGCATCTAAACATGTTGTTCCATGCACCTTACTGCACCATGTTGTTGCAATATACCATATTGTTGCATCCATCACATCATGCTGCACTCCTTTGGGGTATTCAACACTCCATGTTAACCCAACACATGGCTCCCGCAGGCTACTCCGAATCTGATCCCAATTTGGTCAATATCCTTGACCCAATGCACCTCTAACACTGCTCCAAATCTGCTTGTCACTTTGTTGTTCCTAATTGTTCTAGTTAGGGCACTTGGGCAGCCCTAAACTCCTCTCAACAGTGCTCGAACAGCCCTCCAAATCTGCTTGTCACTTTGTTGTTCCTAACTGTTCTAGTTAGGGCACTTGGGTAGCCCTAAACTCCTCTCAGCAGTCCTCGAACAGCCCTCCAAATCTTCTTGTCACTTTGTTGTTCCTAACTGTTCTAGTTAGGGCACTTGGGCAGCCCTAAACTCCTCTCAACTATCCTCGAACAACCCTCCAAATATGTCTGTCACTTGGGAAGCTTCAACATGACTTTGTCTTAGGCAGCTTCACCATGACAATGTCCTAGATCTAGGGCACATAGAGCTAGGGCATCATCTTTTAGGAGCTATGGAGATCCTTCTTCCCCATGGAAGCATCTAGGGCAGCTCTTCTTAGGGCAGCATATCTCTTAGGATCTATCCTCCCACCAAAACCCAAAGACAAGTGGAGAGGAAGAGATCACAAGAAGAGTGTGTACAAATTACTAGCAAGCCACCTCTTTTTATACTAAAACGTTGAGGACATGTGGGTGTTATTTAGTTGTTGGTCGACCTTGACGAATTTTCTTATAACACAAATAAAGCCGTAACTCCATGAATACTTATCGGAATTGGTTGATCTGTAGATCAATCCTACACCTCTCAATGAGAGGGATCCAAGAAAAATATCAACTGCTATAAATAAGATGACCCACATGGATTTTGTCCCTAGTTGCCAATTTTAACACTCCCTCTCAACTAGGGAGAACTCCATCTGCTGATCCATATGTCTGATTGTACTATCTTTGCCATCAGTGCCCTACATTGCTCTGCTTTGCTCTGTTGAGCTCTGCTCTGCTCTATTCTGCTGAGCCATGAAGAAAAATAATTGATTGAGAATGTCTCATACCATTCTCTACTAACCTGAAGTCAGCTCCATCTGAAGAGAGTGTGTCATATCACTTTTACTAACCCAAAGTCAGTTTTATTGATCCTAGATCAATATCACAAGAGAGTGTCTCAAACCACTCATACTGATCCCAAATCAGTTGGATGTCATCCGAGCATAGGGAATATGGTAGATACAACGATGTGTCCATCGATAGTACTACTATGGTCCCTAACCCCTTTTCCCTGCTCATTGATTAGATAAGAGGTACTTCCCATGAGTCCCAGACTACATGGGTAGGATGCCTCGATAAGAGAACTAATCATCATATCCCATAGGAGAACTAATCATCCTGGCTCACAGGAGAACGAATCATCCTGGCTCACTGGAAAACGAATCATCTTGTCCCAAAGTCGCCTCGAGGTATCATAAGGGAAGGATGAGCTATTCACCCTATACACAGCACACCATTAGGGGAGGGTGAGTCACCCTATGGTCATGTGTTGCTCCAGTAAGTACCCCAAGCCCCCCAGAGCTCCCAGATCTCAATGCATGCAACATGCAACACCATTATACGAACGTCTCTCAACGACTCCAAGATGTCCAAGAAAGTCACAGATTTTACCTTTCCCTGGGGATTTGGAAAAATGTCTGCGACTTGTACATCAGTCTTAATGTGATGGAGCCTCCTCACTCATCAAGTTACCATATCCTAGATAAGGTAATATTTGATGTCTATTTGTTGGAGCAATCATCGAATACATGATTCCTGAACAATCGAATCCACCCTGGTTGTCACAGAGGATATGGTGGTATTTATCATGTGTACAAACAACTCATTGAAGATCTTCCACAACCAAGCAGCTTCATACAAGATCATACTCGTGGCTATGTATTCGGTCTCAACGGTGCTTATATCAACCGACTTCTGCTTCCTGCTCATCCATGATATCAAAGCAAAACCCAAAAAGAACCAGCATTAAGAAGTGCTCTAGTGATCCTCCACATTTCCTGCCCAGTCGGCTTAATCATGTAGCTTCATTTTTTCGGCAGTGTATCTCAATCCATGAGAGGTTGTGCCCTGAAGATATCTTAGAAGATTCTTGGCACCAATCTAGTGAGGCTCAACCAAATATGAGCTCACCATACTAACTGCAAAACATATATCCGAACGGAAGTTCACCACGAACATCAATGCAAATGAGTTTATGAAACTCAGAGGCATTTCCCAAATTTGGTCTGGCATCACCACCATATAACTTCTGAAAGTTAAGATCCTCGAGGTAGTCACAGGCTTGTAGTTTACCATTCCACATATGGAATCCAACTCCCTCTTACTTCTGCAAATGAGAGGGTCTGCGTCTGCCAAAAATAGGTCGTTCTCAGAAGTTGTTGGTATGAGAGGTCCATCATCCACAACCTTCAAACAATGGTTTGGATCAGCTTCATTTGACAACTATCAATCCTCTCATATCAAACCCGAGGTGATTTGCTTCAAGCCGAGGGCTTTCTTCCACCTTCATGCTCCTTTTGAATTCAGGCGTCCTTGTCATCGTCTAACTCATAGACCTCCGGTGGTGTCAACTGACATGGTCCCCAATGGACTTCCTGCAACTTTATACAAATTGTCAACCTTGAAGCCATGAGTAAAAGCATCTTTGATAATTCTATTTTCAAACATGTACCTTTCCATCGATGAATGCCACCCTGCAACCTTTGACTTCCATTGCCGAAATGGACACCATGGTCTTCTTGCGATCAGGTACATAAAAGAGATTTTGTAAATGAATTGAGTTACCCTCATTCAATTAAGGGGTAACACCCTTTCCGGGATAGGTGGCATCGGCTCCAAGTATAATCCCACGAATGTTTTCATCTCTACCAAATTAGGGAGAGAACACCCTTCTATCCGACGGAATGCCTTGAAGCACTACAATCAATAAGCCAAATTCCTAAAGAATCTGAAGTAGAGGACCAATACAAGATAACACTTCTTTATCTTATCAGAAACAACATTTGATTCTTCATACTTGGGTTTCCTTGCTTTCTTGAAGAGTCAGCCATTTCCTTGATGACCTGCACTGTCATTCTTCTGATCATTGAAGATATCCCTAGAGTGATTGTTATCATCATCAAGTGATGTTCCCTATCATTCGAACACTCCTTCGCATAATGGCATCTGCCTTTCCCTAGATCCAAACTTCACAGCGAAGTCATCTTTAGGTAGGCCATCAGAAACTTTCGTTGCGCTATTCTGATAATATTCTCTGCTTCGACTTCACCCTTGGTGAATTAAAATAGGGATGAGAAATCCATTGATCCTTTTGTCCTTTCCCAACTGGTGATTGCTCTGTCACTCTTGCTTGGGCTTTGTCTTCACCTCAACTCTGATACCATGTTAATTTTAGGTATGTTCTATGCTAGAGCAATTTATTTCAATTTTCATAGTTAGCTCAATAACTTTTCCAGATTAGCAATCACATCAGCATTAAAGTAAACTACAGATAGAACATAAATATAAATCGCAGAAGGCAAGCCAAGACAAGAGGACACAAGATGTGGTGCTAGCCAGGGACAAACCCTAATGTGGGGAAACCCTTGATCAATTCTTCTTATATTTTCTTCAATAGTTTAGCACAGAGAGAGAGAAAGATAGTACATTTACAACAGAAGTCAACACTTTGACTTATCTAGATAAGAGCATAGATCATCTCTAGGAAGATGATACGTGAAATCAGTTGAAGACATGTTGTTTCAACTGATTCTCTAAGCTGACTCCTTCACCTATCATTGTGCTACATCTCGTCATCATGTTAAACCTCACCGCGCTGCACCATGATGCACCCATCATCGCAATGCTAGACCTCATGTTGTTGTTGTCCCAGTGTTTAGCATTGTTGTACCTAGTGCCACGGCTGCACCATGCTATCACCCATGTGCTTGCTGCACCATTGCTACTTTGTGTCCTTGTTGCACCTAAGTACTATATTGTTGTCCCAATGTACTTGCAACACTATGCTTGTTGTTGTCCATGCTTTACCATGTTGTTGTTGTCCAGGCTTCTTGTTGCTATCCATGCTTCACCATGCTTGCAACTATCCCATGTTTCACTATGCTTGCAACTGTCCCATGTATTAGCTTGTTGTTCCTTGCATTGCTTGCTAGTGTCCAACTGCTGCATCTAAACATGTTGTTCCATGCACCTTACTACACCATGCTGCTGCAATATACCATATTGTTGCATCCATCACATCATGTTGCACTCCTTTGGGGTATTTAACACTCCATGTTAACCCAACACGTGGCTCCCACAGGCTGCACCGAATCTTATCCAAATCTGGTCAATATCCTTGACCCAACGCACCTCTAACACTGCTCCAAATCTGCTTTTCACTTTGTTGATCCTAACTGTTCTAGCTAGGGCACTTGGGCAGCCCTAAACTCCTCTCAACAGTCCTCGAACAACCCTCCAAATCCGCTTGTCACTTTGTTGTTCCTAACTATTCTGGTTAGGGCACTTGGGCAGCGCTAAACTCCTCTCAACAATCCTCGAACAGCCCTCCAAATTTGCTTGTCACTTTGTTGTTCCTAAATGTTATGGTTAGGGCACTTGGGCAGCCCTAAACTCCTCTCAACAGTGATCGAACAGCCCTCAAAATATGCTTATCACTTTGTTGTTCCTAATTGTTCTGGTTAGGGAACTTGGGGAGCCCTAAACTCTTCTCAATAGTCCTCAAACAACCCTCCAAATATGCTTGTCACTTGGCCAGCTTCAACATGACTTTGTCTTAGGCAGCTTCACCATGACAACGTCCTAGATCTAGGGCACATAGAGCTAGGGCATCATCTTCTAGGTGTTGTGTAGATCCTTCTTCCCCATGGCAACATCTAGGGCAGTTCTTCTTAAGGCGACATGTCTCTTAGGATCTATCCTCCCACCAAAACCCAAAGACAAGTGGAGAGCAGAAGATCACAAGAAAAGTGTGTACAAATGACTAGCAAGCCACCTCTTTTTATACTAAAATAAGGAGCACATGTGGGCGTTATTTAGTTGTTGGCCGACTTTGATGAATCATCTTATAACACAAATAAATTCACAACTCCATGAATACTTATCGAAATTGGATGATCTTTAGATCAATCCTACACCGCTCGATGAGAGGGATCCAAGAAAAATATTAGTTACCATAAATAAGATGACCGACATGGAGTTTGGCCCTAGTTGCCAATTTTAACAAGAAGATCATATTGAGCATCAACAACAAGTTCTCCAACTATTAAAGGATAACTTCAATATGGCAGAGAATCGAATGAAACAACTGGCAGATCAGCATCACAGTGAAAGAAATTTTGGTGCAGGTGATTGGGTATTTTTACAGATATAACCATACAAACAAATGTCTCTCAAGCAAGCTAAGAAGGATAATAAATTATCACCAAGTATTATGGCACTTAGAAGGTGTTGCAAAAGATTGGTACTATGGAATACAAATTGGAGATGCCTGCATCCTCCAGAGTACACCTAGTTTCCCATGTTTCATGCTTATAAAAAGTTATCGGTGACAAGTTTCCAATTCAAACAGTGTTGCCATAACTTGATGAAGAAGAAAAAATCATATTTGAGCTTGAAGCAGTCAGGGAAACAAGAACCTGACAGCTACGAAATCGATCAATTCCAGAATATCTCATTAAGTGGAAGAACTTACCCATTGAAGATTCCACATTGGAGGATGAGAATTTTGTACAGAAGCATCCAGAACTACTCAAGCTTTGAGGACAACACATTTTTTAAGCAAACGGGCATGTTAGACCCCTATAATACTAGTGTAGCCCCCTTATTGTTATTGGTGTGCCCATGTAGCCCCCATATTGTTATTGTTTTTCCTTTGCATTATTATTGTTATGTAGGCTCTAATTATATTGTGACCCCTTAGACTCCTATATATACAAAGGAGGTCTTGTCATTTGTATCATCCAAAAATTGTTCATTTATGTAATGTAAAGGAGGTTTCCCCCTCGAAGAGGAAACTTTTTAATTCGTTGGTCTATCTTTTTCTGAGTTGGTTGCATAACACTCTACCTTCGAAACTAGAACACATATCCACCCTTGATTTGCTACCATGACTACTCCATATGACACAGAAGCAATTCCCACTATATGACAAGAACACTTCTTCAAAGACATCCTGCTCCTAAAAGCCTCCCACTCCTGAGCATCTTGCATGGCCATCTTGCACCATAGCTTTATGAACCTGAATATTGTCTTATTCTAAGTTGATAACACCCTCTGAGCCCATTGACTCCCTCTTAAGGCTAACTCCCTCCTGAGCATACTCAATCTTCAACCCTGAGTCCCTCTTACTTTAGATCGTATGCCTTCTCAACCCTTAAAATCTTTGCTTGACCTTCACTCCACGTTTCTAACTTGGATCTCCAATGGCTAGCTCAACACTCTTAACATCTTGATCTTGCCTTCTCGGGCCCTCTCCTATCACAAAGAATAGATATGCCCCTTACTCGACCTCTCCAAGCTCAAAGCTCTTCACAAGACCTTCATACCTTGATCATAATGAATCTCTCATTCATTTCTCTCTATTTATGCAATAGGATGCAATTTTCCATAACTCCTCATGTGATCTAAGTTTGTTGATCCTAACCTTCACAACGCATACAAGCAGCATGTCATGTTTAGCCAACTCTCTTGGCATGGTTCTTCAAAACACTACTACTACATGCAACAACTCCTACAACTCCTTAAAGTTGTCACTTGTGAAAATCTCATATCCAACTACCCTTCATAGAGACCATGTTTTGATACCATGTTAGATTGTGGCAGTAGACTCAATGTGCACACACACGCACACACACAAAACCTAGTAACAGCTTCTTATTAACGTTACACAAGTAATGAGCTAAAACACACTGATGTGTCTAACTTTTACATAGTCGAAACTTGAAAACTAGCAATTAGATCATGCACAATAACACAAAAAGTTCAGCCACGAAAAGAAAATTCATGTTAGTCCTTCAACAAGATCTTGGGCTCTTGTACAACAAAAAATGGCCCTTTAACAATGCTCGGTAATATTCCAAATACAAGGAAAAACATACACAGAAAAAGCCCTTGTCTTTACTATTTAAACCTTCCTCGATCTCATGCCATAGTTTGCTTATTGTCCCTATCACAATTTGCTCACTATGTCAGCCAAAGTCTACTCACTTTTGACTACTCTCGGGGTTGTCCAATCACTTGAATAACTCAGCCCTTTTTTATTGTCCAATACAAGGGAAAACTCAACCCTTCTGTGTTATCCAAATAGTGGAAACGCAATCCTTATCTGTTGACACAACTACGGCATACTCAACAACCTTACTTGGCTTGCTTAAGGCCTACTCGACCTCCTCAAAGCAACCCTAACAATGTTACCAATTTAACAAGAACGGTAACCTCAAGTAGAGAACTATAGCCTAAAAAGCCCCTATTTTTGTGCAAAATACATGAAAAAACACCTTAAAATAATAAAAAAATTGTGATGTTGCATCACCCATTTTTAGAGGTTAAAATTCCAACATTTTTCATCATGGCATTAAAAATCAAAATCATGATCATGAAAAACCTTAACATTCCAACAATTTCAACCATGGCATTAAAGATCAATTAGTACGACTCTAGAAAATCTTAAAATTCTGACATTCTTCAACCATGGAATTAAAACCAAATATCACAAGTACAAAAAACGTTAAAATTTCAACAAAATGCAACGATGGCATTATAATCCAAATATCATGACAAAAAAACCTTAAAAATCAACACCTAAATCAAGGAGTCATTCTAGCAAAGCATTCTTCTTTCTAAAGGCAAAAAGTATAGTTCCTTTGAGATCTTATCCTAAGAGAACTTGATCCCTTTTCAGCAGGGCACTAAAATTACAATATTTTTTTAACTATGGCTTATAAAATCATCATCAATTTACACAAAATCATGAAAAATACCCTTAGGAAAAGAAAATGATATAATGCTAAAAATAATAATAATAACAAGGGAGCTACTGCCGTAGCGGTAGTCCCTGCCCGGGGGTGCAAAGTCGATCGGAGCCAAGTAATTGTGTTCCGACACACTGGAAGCAATATGAGCGCCATGTTGAGTTTCAGAGTCTCGGCAGAACCTTTAGCAATCAATAGACAGTAGCCCATAACATGAAAAGCTGCCTTGTCTTTGTATTGAAAGAATTTCCATGTGAAAATTGCGATCATTGCCGTGGTCCAGAGGATCCATCCATGAAGATCCTGATTTTGGTAGCTGCCTTTTGAATTACATTTTCCTTCTTTGGCCCAAAATTTTGGCTCACCACTTGGCTGGTGCAGCTCAGAGCTTGACTGTGATTCATGTAAGTGTCTCTTTGCAACAACAAGGTTTCCAATTGCCATAACTGTAAGGTTTCAAGAGAAATTTCCGCACTGAGACTGGAACTGGTTAATACTGACGTTTATAGAGAAGACATGTGTGAGAATATGAACGAGCGGCTGCGCGAGAGGGGGTAAGGCGGGAACGTGGACGCCTCTGCATAGACTTCTGCAGGGCAGGGAATAGAAACACGTTATCCGGAAAATAGCACCAGTTTCAGGATCTGTCAAAAAATTTAATATAAATAATGTCAAATAAGCCATATTTATCTCATAATTGTTATGTCTGTGGATTTATTTACTGTATACTCAAAAAGGTAGCCACTGTCTAAGATTTAAAAAGATGAAAAGCCTATGAGATTGATTAAAAATGTTATGCCTCTTAATTATTATTTAATTAAAAGTATTTTAACGAGTAATACTTAAAAAGATCAAAGGCTTATGAGAAACGTTGTCTTAATTATTATAGCTTTTAATTAAAAATATTTTAACAAGTAATACTTAAAAAGATCAAACGACTATGAGAAACGTTGTCATTTAATTATGATAGTTTATAATTTAAAATTATATTAACAATACAGAAAACTAATAATCTACAATTACATTTAACAGATATAAAAGGAAGCCTTCCGACACAGAAGCTTTGCACAAAACAACACCAATAAAATGTTGAATGTATGAAATTAATTTGACAATAAATGTTCCAGAGTTAGACTCTTATTGGAGATCGAAGAGTTACATTTAATAAATATAAAAGGCTTCCGAGAATGAAGCTTTAAACAACGCTAAGGGACGTATTCACACCCGTTCACACCCGTTAGTTTTGACGGATTACACCCCCCTTCTACCTAAATTTATCGCCAAAGATACATCGTAAATATCCATCGAGACTTGGCCTGTTACAGAAATTTCCAATTAAATTCTACCAATGGTCACAAATTTTCCGCAAACATCCGCATATAGCCCGAAAAATAACGATTTTCAGAGATTACAACAGAAAACACGAAACTTCACGACTTTCTGCTATTTTCAAAGGAAAACAGGGATCTATTATGAAAATATGAAAGAAATTTTACCCGAATAATGTCCAACCTCCAATTTCGATTGAAACGCACGAGCGGAGGTTCGGAACGCACTAAAGAAAGAAAAAATGAAACAATAAAAATAAAGACCAGAAAATGTATCAAATTCACCGTTCAAATCCGCGGGAAATCAATGACTATTTAACAACGAGAAGGCATCCAAGCTCCGCAGTGGTAAAATACGGCAGAAATTCAGTAATTGCGCATACGCATTACAGGGGTTTCGTGAAACCCTACCGTTGCCCTCTCCCTTATCACACCAGAGTAAAGTAGCAGCAGGGCAGTTCCGCAGAGGGCACCCAGGCATTGAGCTACAATGTACACTAGGGCGCGAGGAAGAGAGACCTTGCGGGCAAGAAACAGTGCAAACGTGGGTTCAAAATCTGAAGCGCTTTGTGGTCTCCCTTTAGTTATTTATGTCTTGGTGAGCCAGCAAGAGATCGAAACAGACAAGCTATCATCGAGAAAGAAGACTTTGAAGCCCATCGATTACAAAAATATAATTAAATCGAGATGTGTTTAGACGCGGAAAGGCAATAATAAGGAAACTGCTCAGTGAATGACATGTAGAACACATAAACCAGAAAGTTAACCAGGTACGCGTGAATCGTGTCAGTGAACGATGGTGCTGCGTGTCAGTGAACGATGGTGCTGCGTTTAACTTAGGATAAAAAACTTAGGTTAACACGGAGAACAGGCACCTTACGATAAAAAACTTAGGCTAAATTCAGTGAACGATGGTGCTGCGTGTAGTGAACGATGGTGCTGCGTTTAACTTAGGATAAAAAACTTAGGTTAACACGGAGAACAGGCACCTTACGATAAAAAACTTAGGCTAAATTGAGTTGAGCGCATCGGGCGATGTGAGGCCGGCAATAAGACCTCCAAACAAAAACTTTGGCTAAAAAATTTTTGCGAGGAAACTGCACAGCCAAAACTTTGGTTAACTAGTAAATAACAGGTACATATTTGCGGTCAACGCATCAACTAATAGCCAGTTGACTGCGTATCGAACGCTAATAGTCCCAGGCAGAGACTAATAATAATAAATTAAAACGATGAAAATTTTAATTCAATAATTATAAAAAATTCCAAACCAAAAGTTAGAAAAAAAATCAATAAAGCATAAAAACAATAATTAAAAATCTATATAAATATAATTAAAAAACAAATTATATATATATATATATATAGAAAGCCAAATATTATTATTATATCCGTAAGTGAGTACATTAGTGGAGCGTGTTATTGGAACTTCCGAAAAAAGGCCCCAACAATCCTTTTGTTTATATCTGATACTATCCATGACAGGCCACTATAGCAGGTAGAATTATATATGACAAATAATAATTGTCAGATTTCAAAAATTGCCCCAATATAAAGAAGAGTTATGCAATGTTATTTAGATTATTTAAGGCCCCATCATCTCCCCAGTGACGATGGACGAATTCTTTTTGGGGACTATATTATAGTTTTGTGACCAACAAGACTTCGAAGGCCAATTCCAGACTCTGCTTTGATAGGGAGTTTACAACTTGGTTTCGATGCCGGTAGACATGATCAAAAGTTATGTGGGAAAATAAAGTAGGCATGTTCTAAATATTTTTGAAAAGTGGCAAAAGAGCAAAATTAGGAATCCTACAAAATTCTTTCAACGAATTCATGGCCAAAGCAAAGTACCCATAAACATGTAGCTGACTGAGATTATGTTCAAGAGCAAGCTGGAGGAGGAGTTTAAGCACCATCAGTTCAACCTGATTTTTTGTAGCAGAACCCAAACCGAGATCGAGTGTGTATCTAAGAAATATGGTATTACCCCCTGCCCCACCTTTTGGTGCTCATCTGGGACGTACCATCAAAGAAAGGCCAAGGGAAATCTGTTTGAATAGGAATATCCATTGACAAGGATGGATGAGAGGCAAGGTCATGTGCATCAAAAGACAGGATTACACGAAACTAAGTTGCCACTGACAATCATCAGGGGATAGTCCTCAAAAATGGCTTGATTGTGCTCTAGGTAAACGCTCCATGCATAAACAAAGGGGGCAACCCTATATTTCTTTGGAATATGTCCCAAATACCATATCTTTAGACAAGATTCAATATTTTATCTTTCCCAATTAAGATTCAATTATACAATCCAACTCATTTCCGACTAGACCGACTTTGAAAAGGGACAACAAACAAAAATGTGGAGAATTGATTCTCCCTCTAGATGGCACATAGCACATCTTCCTAGCCCTGGAAAGAACGTTTTTGAAGGTTTTCCCAGGCCATGACTTTGTTCTTGATCATATGCCACATAAACATTTTTTATTTTGCAACACTTTGCCTTCCAAATCTCTTCTCCCTGACTAGGTTGTTTTGTGTGCAGAGAATCAAAAGCAAACTTTAGATACTCAGCCCTACAGGTGCATCTACCAATAGACTATGGGCACCAAGGCATTGTATAGTAATAAACATCTCTGAAATTTGATTTGGTCTAAGAGAATATTATGTCTACAATTATAGTGTCAATAAGGTTTACTTCCCTCCCCCTCAACCTCTAGAACAAGCAATAGGGAACAAGTTGAGGAGATTTACCTATAATATTGAGCCAAAACCAAAATTGTTCACCCAAATCCAAATCAATAACAAAGTAAACCACATGATGGCATCCCATAAGCAATATAGATAGTATTGAGCCAAAACCAAAATTGTTCACTTGAAACCAAATCAATGAAAGTAAACCACATGATGGCCTCCCATGAGCAATAGAACTTCGAAAGGATAACTGAACGTAAGCAGACATTGAAGTAGGAGAAACTCTCATTACTTAAGGGTGATCACTGCCATGAATGTGGTCACTTTAACAAGCATTATGTGAAGAAGTTAGCCTCACAAATAAACAAAAAGGAGGAAACAACTCAACAACATCAAAACCTAGAGTTACGTAAAAGCAAGCCCAAGCCAAAAGGAATTTAGTGTTGAAAATTGGGAGAAGCCCTTGAAAGGGAGCAAAACCACTCCCTCTTTCGACTGAAGAGGAAAACTTGGTAGAGACAAAACAAGTGAGGTCAATGAAACTTGAGACACCCTAACAAGCGCAACATTTTTCCATTATATATAATGAAAGGGCCCTTAGAGGAGAAGCAAAAATGAAAACCAATTGAAACTTCAACAAAAGATCAATAGGTTACCCACTCTATAGACCCATCAGAACAAGATTAATCACTATAGAAACAGCGGTAGTACAAGGTTGTCAATACCAATGGAAAAATCACTATCACAATTTCTAGATGACATAGTAAGACTCCAACCTAATTCAAGAGCCACATATAGGCACTAGATTGAGAATGACTCACTCACAAATGTCAAATTCAAAAAAGGTTTTTACAGAAGCCAAAAGAAAACAAGCATTAGGTTCATAATCCACACTAAATTATCTCTTTGCAAACAAGTGATTTGAAGCAACTTTCAAACCCTATCTTGAAACGTTTGATGTATGTGTTATTATGTAACCGATTTGTAAGTCAGTATTCTTGTGGTCAAGAAGAAGAGATTCAAGTCAAAGCCGCAAACTTTTTAAATCCATACAAAAGTCATAAAATATTCAACTAGCCAAACAATAGCTGATAATTTTATATCGGATCATAATTAACATGTGATTTGGTATGATTCGCATCAAACTCTTAAACGGATACAATATTACTATTTGAAATTCTTAGCAATGAACATAGTCATTCTAAAGAAGATTCATCCAAAATATTTGATTTATCCTAGAAAGATATATTATGAATAGGCAAAATATAGTACCACATACATGTACTCTTGCTTCATTGTCTTTTATGTCACACCACAATTCTCCTAACATCAAACGCTAGGAAAAGGTTGGACATGAAATTTATATTAAAACTGCTTAGTTGAGTTCACTGTGGAAACATGTTTAGTATTCGAAAGCTTAAATTTAGTGGTGATTAGTATAGAACTAGCAATATGTGTGAACCTCTATCATTAAGGACATTTTCAAAGATATGGCATCAAATAACTTCATATAGACCTAATAGTTAAGAGCAAGTGTTTTCTCGTAATAGTCTCAAGTTCAAATCCAAAATGGGGTAGAGTGTACATCTCTATAGAATTTCGAAGTCAAATCATTGCGCAAAGGCGGGTCTCTTGTCCCACAAACAAGGGGGTCTGATACACCAATTTGGTATGATCCACATCAAACTTTCAAATGAACATGATATTGCCAAGTTATTGACCAATTGACAAAATTGCCAAGGTATTAAGAAAGAAAAACATTGGCGTTGTATTTAGACATGTACATAAAATGAATTCAGTGAAAGATGGTATTGACCGACAATAATTGAAAGGAGTTTATAAGATTGGATGTTCTTATGGGAAGTGCCACATTGGAGAAACCAAACAATCCTTCAAAATAAGGATGAAGGAACATGGGACTAACATTAAAAATGAATGAATATGCACCTCAGTGCTTGCAGATCACTCCAACCATTATAAACATCATATTTGTTTGGAGAATGTTAAGAACATCACAAAGGAGAACCATTACTTCAAGAGAAGATTTAAATAGTTTTTTTAATAATAAAGCATCCTAATAATCTCAGGACTTCAAGTTAGCAAAAATTGGCTCCTCTTATATTGATGATGGGTCATGATGGGTTTTGCTATTGACTCGATACTTCGACATTAAAATGAATATTGTGGATATCGATCCCATTAATTACTCTTCGAATATGATATTACTACTCGAAATTCTCAACAGTGAATCATCCAAACTATTCGATTTATTTATCCCGATAAGATATCTTGATCATTTTATATCAAGTCATAACCAACACGTGATTTGGTAAGATTCGCAACAAACTTCCAAACGAATATGATATTACTATTTGCAATTCTTAGCAATGAACATAGTCGTCCTATAGAAGCTCCATCCAAACTATTCAATTTATGCCAATAAGATATACCACGACTAGGCAAAATAGGCTCCCGCGTACATGTATTCTTGTTTCATTCTCTTTTATGTCACCCCACAATTCTCCCAACATCAAACGGTTGGACATGAAATTCATATTAGCATTGCCTAGCAGAGTTTCATTGTGAAAGCGTGTTTACAAGACCTCTTATGGCCCAAACCATTTGAAAGCTAAAATTATGTCACCCCACGATTCTCCCAACATCAAACGGTTGGACATGAAATTCATATTAGCATTGCCTAGCAGAGTAACGGTTGGACATGAAATTCATATTAGCATTGCCTACCAGAGTTTCACTGTGAAAGCATGTTTACAGGACCTCTCTTATGGCCCAAACCATTTGAAAGCTAAAATTAAGAGGTGAATAGTCCAGAGCTAGCAATATATTTTCAAAGATCTGGCATCAAACAGCTTGAGTAGGCTTAATGGTTAAGAGCAGGTGCTTTCTTGTAAGACGACACTATTTTGCCCATATACTGTGAATATGTCAAAATAGACTCCTGCATACATGTATTCTTGCTTCATTCTCTTTTATGTCACCCCTCAATTCTCCTAACATCAAACTAGGTGAAAGAAATTCATGAATCTTTTACTAAAAGGGACCAAGGCCCGCCTAACAGCAGAAACTGAGGTAAAATAATGGCCATTGCAATCTCATATCAACAGAACTGGCAAATTTGCCAACAAGTAATCCTTTGGAACCTGTCCCAAAGGAAGGGGTAATTCATCACTCAACCATAAAGACGTAACATTGCAAATACCTTCCAATGCACCTTGCCTTTGATACAAAATTGAATGGAATTCAAGAATCAAAACGCCATCAGACCTTTATCCGATCAGTTTTTATACTCTTTAGGGAGATAATTTAGCTCAAAATATGGGATGATAACAATTTTGTGATCAACCATACAGTTGCAAATGAAAAGATAGATCAGATTAACAGTCTCTGAATAATAGCCATAAAGGAGCATGTACTGCCAATCTATCAAAGCCGGTGGTGTTATACCAAGTAGAATAATGCCATCAATGTTGTTCGATGACATGAAAAAATTAGATGACAGCAAGCTGAAACTTCGCCCATGAAACCTGTGACAAACATCCTCACCATACCAAGAGAATTTTTAAAACAATGGATGCAACCATCTCCTCATTAATACCCTGATAAAAACAGGCTGAAAATGTTACACATATCAATTTGTACTATCTATGCCGCAAAGAAAAGCTAATTGGAAAAAAGAAAATCAATGGAATATACAGAAACCTTTGACTGACCCTGCCTGAATTTTTTAGAACAGAATGGTGTAGCTTGCAGCATCATCCTATACTCAGTAAATTAGGAAATTGTCACAAAAGTTTGAATTTGTGAACCTCTCCTGTCTGAATTATCATCACTTATTCTGTTGGCAGAACTTGCCCCATGTTACCTGTGAAAGGAAAGAGGAGGAAAATCGTCTTCTTTCCATGATGCTTCCCTGAATGTGTATAAAACAAAACACTTAGTGCCACAAAACCTAAAGCTAAATAAAGGTAATCATGAACTAGAAATCACCATCAAATAACATTTTTTATCACTACCAAGAACATGCAATTGGTCGTTTTCTTCCTTAAAACATGGGCAATGTTTTTATTGATACCATACCTTTTGTAGTCTAAAGGAGCACCAGATTTCTCTAGTATTGTGCCACCTGAGGATGCAGGTAGAACTTCTGAGTTAACCCACTGTCCATTCAGCTCATCTGAGTTCATACACCTTTGTTCTGATTTCACTCCCGGGGAAAGTGCACCTAACTGTACTGGTCCAAAGGAACCAAATTCAAGCTGCTCATGAAAATCTGAGCCATTAGAATAGGGCTGCATCGTAGAAACAGGAGAATTGCAAAGTTTATCTCCTACAGAATTGATAAGCTTCCCATGGCCAGCCATATTTGATACTGAATAAACCTCAGGAGCCATTGGCCCTAATGTTTGTTCTGAAACTGTGTTATTTACTAATTGGTAAGAGCTCTTGCCCAACCTAGATATGTCACCATCCCTATCACCGGATCTCACACCTGCTGAATTTAAATCAATGCTCTTATTTCCAATCTGTCTTTGAAAATTTTGGTCAAAGTTCATTTTGTTTCGACCATTACTACGAGGTCTGTGCATTTGATTACCTACACGGGGAGTAAAATCCTGAGCAGGTGCTCCTTGATTCCTGCCTCTGTTGAAGTATCTCTCTTTATAAGAACCAAGGCTCTGTAGAGAAATAGTTAAAGTTAGCCTGCATGACCCATTGCAAAATTTTACAATCTAAAGAGTGGAAATGAAAAGAAAATCATCCATACCATATTGGGGATGAATGTTCCTATGCCATTTCTCGGCTTTGACAGTTCCTCCCCACTGAAAGATCCTGGTAGAATCACACGATTTGCTCCTCCTATATAACCAGAAGGAGACAATAACCGAGGACCTACTCTGTAGCCATGCATGTAAGGGTAAACATTTGCATTTAAATTAAACTGCCTGGCAGGACCTTCCTGTATGAATTGCTCTTGCATATACAGAGAGGGATAGGGTGGACCAGAACCAGGTGATCCTGACTCTTGGCACAACTTTGCATATTCTAGATTGCTGGAGTGACTATCAAAATCACCATCAAGGTCAGCCTTCAGATGCCTCAAAGCATCAAGAACAGATCCTACTGGTATCATGCCTGAACAAGTGACTGTGCCACAACTTGGAGTATTTGATCCTTCAAAGCAACTGACACCAGAGAATGAAGCAGTTCTGCTTTGCCACTTCAAGTTTTGATCCATATTAGGGACTGAACATCCTGCATCTGAATTAGGTTGAGTTACAGACAACGCTTCATTTATATCAACTGAAGAAAATGAAACATCAGCAAACTTAGAGGTACTTTCAGATGCTCTCGAAATGTCAGAAAGATTCAAGTTGAGAGAAGATAATGTTTGCTTTCCTGAGGTTGAATACTCCTCTGAACTGGGATCACTATAATCTGATTGTATGAGATGACCACAAGCACCATTGACTGATCCATCAAATCTAGAAGAATATAAACATGATGGATTACCCTGTTGAGTTATATCAGTATTAATCTTTAACTGAGGAAATGCATCTTCCTGAATGTTACCATTCTCATATCGCTCATCTTCAATAGAATTGTTACAAAGCACAGGCCCAAGAAAACTAGAGTCATGTACAATGATACTTGAATGCGCAGACGAAAAATCCAAAGTTGGTGAAGTATCTGAAGGCGTCAATAAAAAAGTGTCAGAACCAGCAGCCGATGCAGGCCGATATGAAGCCATTTGAGTGGTATTGATGACAGATTTGTGATCTTCAACAAAATCTCTTGGTAATCCCCTTTGCATCATGCATCTTGGTTTTGCAGCTATGCTTCCATGTTGAATGGAAGAAGTATTACTGATAGACAATTGTTCAAGGTAGCTGGCAGATTTGCAGTCATCAGATTGACAGAAAGTTGTAGAGTTTGTGGAAGAAGTGACAGTTGCTTCATGATTTCTACGGTTTCTCACATGTTCACCTCTCAAATTTCCTTGAGCTGTGATGCTCATCTCACTGGTCAGAGATGAGCATAGTTTTGAACTTCCTGACATTGAACTTAAAACAACTTTGCCTTTGGCAAAGCCTGAAGACCTCAAGTCACGTCCATTTGCTGTTGTTCTTTGCTCAGGTAAGCCATGTGGTGATTTGACTTTATAAACATCATAACCGGAATGGCTACTGGCAAGATCTTTTGCATCCCCTTCTAATCGATTACCACAGACAGGATTTCCTTCTGTAAGCAGACCACTATTATTACAATTTGAACAGTTTGGTGGCATGTTCGAGGAACTAGGACACTTGTTGCCCCGTTCTGTTTCATTTCCCACCAAATGAATCTGGCAGGCAGCCATATCAGAAACACAACTTGCCTGTTTAGGTTCGTGGTCCAAGTTATTAATCTGAACAGATACGGTAGCCTGATGAGCTTCTACAGCTGTGACACTGTGTTCAGCCGAGGATGTAAACGAAATCTTATTAAGCCGATAATTTTCATATGAATCATTAAAGGGCACACTTCTTTCAGCAACATCTGTTTCCTGGACTACAACTGCATTTTTATCAAACTTCTCTTTAACATCTGAGTTTGATGATTGCTGAAAGCCTGTTGTTTCCCCAACCAGCCTACTTTTCAGAGAGCAGAATATGGAATCTGAAACATCTGGACGATGTCCATTGCGATGCCTTTCCACTGTATTGAGAAAAAACTTATCCAGTTCTTCACCAATCTTTTCCTCAGAAGAAAGTAGTATTTGCCCCAACTTTTTAGCACCATAAGTAAATGCACTGCGTATGCGGTAGAAATTCCCTGCAGAACACACAAGCGGCACTTATAAGATAAGCAACACCAATGAGAACTTCGGTGGCTGGATCGTAAGTCACAAAATAAATAAAATACGCTTTTCTCCTAATGCTGTAATTTAAAATTTTCCAAAAAAAAGATCTAAGATATTTTAATAGCTAACTGTCCATAGTTTCACCAGAGGCCTAGATTTGGGCATTTTTGTGTCCCCGCTAAGTGGAAGGTATTTTTGTCAATACCTTCTGAAGATCCCGTTTATCTTGTAAGCAGGAAGAAGTTTTCACTAAACAAAACAACTCAAAGTATAGCCTATTTTCTTGTCAAACAAAACATTTGGAATGATAAAAATATTTAACTAAACATCCCAGCTTAAAGAAAGCTTGTTTTTATATAGCAAATACTTCAACTGCAGAAATTCATCGAATCTTTGCGTGCCCCACCAAGTGGAAGGCATTTTTTTAATACTTTCTGAAGATCTCAATGGAGAAATTTTCACTAAACAGAAACAGCTCAAAGTATAGCCTAATTTTTTGTCAAACAAAAGTTTAAAAATTTGGAATGATAACAAAATTTAACTAAACAGTCCAGCTTAAAAAAAAATTGTTTCTTATACAGCAAATATTTCAACTGCAGAAATTAATAAAATCTGATTTTTCTCTTTGTTTTGACTAAAGAATTATTAGTATGGGGGGCTTCGCTGCTAGACATAATGCTAATGATTCTGCTGGTTTTATGCTGCATAAGAAATTTTTCAGCCTACCTGTTTTGATTGAACACTTCACTTGTCATCAGTGTTGCACTTATCACCGATATATCAGAATTATCAGAATAATATCCCCAAATTTAACCACAATAATGATATCAGCTCTAATTATTGCAATAAATTAAAATTATCATGATAATTTCAATTTATTGCAATAATTTGGAAATTACCAGTCTCTGTCAATATTACCTTACAACCAAATTCTTGGTCATATAACCCTCAATTTTTTACAGTGAGTCAGGGAATTGAGCTCCAAGGATACTATGACTATTTTCCATCAAGGAAACAAGGGGAAATCCATTGTTTTCAATTCCTATGATTCATCTCATAAGATACAAACCCTAGTGGCATTCTCATTTATCTTTCATTTCATCATTTTCCTTAAATAGCATTAACATTAATTTTTAAGGATGTTTTGGGAATAGTTTCATATAGAGAAAGTACACTTCTAGATCCCATTCAAAATTCAGCAGATTTAACAGTTTTTCAGGATTTCAAGATTGACAGGATTGCAACATTTCCACTAGATTCTATCATGTATGAGGGTATGGAACTGACATTTAATCAAGAGTACCAAGCCCTTTTTGTATCTTGAACTTGGTGGCATTGATTGTTGAACTCCTCTGTCATGACCCTAGTAAAAATGTACCCTTGACTCAAGCAAAATCACTGATTAGGCATGTTAAGCTTTTTCTTTCTTTTAATGCTTAGAGAATAATATTGGTGATCAGGATCCAAATATAGCCAATCATTTTGGTGTTATGTAGCTATTTGTTCTAGCATGATTTTTATTGGACCTAAAGGCCAATTTGAGCCTCTCTTTGGTGACGTATTTTGGTTCAGAGATGGATTGCACTCGGTGGTATTTTGGTTATATGCACCTCACTATACATGTAAAACTTTGCAATGAATATGTATGTTTTATTTTTCAAAACTCAATGTTTTATATATTTTCAGTCAGCCAGACTTTTGGTTCAGTTCCAGTCCAGATCAAGTTTTTGAAGCCCCCCAATCCAGTTCTGATAACAATGTTGAGGACCTTGTGACCATTTTCTATCAAGCAAACAAGGGGAAATCCATTATTTTCATTACTCATAAGAGATATCATATTAAGTGTCGATATCTATGTACCACTTGACAGCTTATACATCTTATATATCAGATTTATTTTCATGATGTTGATGTTGCTTTATAAGTTTACAAAATTCAAACAAACAAAAAAAAATCTATGTTTTTAGGTTTCCTGATATTTTCCCTGATATTGCTGCTAGTTTATGTTTCAAACGCCCCACAATAAATTCCTGAGAACTATAAATGTAACATTGTTCGTCATCAGAGAAACAAGAAAACAGAATAGAATAAGGGTTACAGATAGACAAGTTGAGCTGTATGTAAAGGGGAAATATTTAAGGAAAATAATGAACAGAGAGAGGAATAGCGAAGAAAAAAATTAATAAGGTTTTAAAAAATCAAAAAAGTCAACTAAAAGGAAGAGAAAAGAAAGGACATTTTATAGTAAAACCAAGTGATGAAACAAGTTTCTTGCTAATATATTTTTAATGGGTGTCCATGGAGTCCCCGCGTAATAGTAGTTTGCGTGCTTATGAAAAAAAATGTTCTAGGTCTAAACATGGCAATTGCGCTCCCCGGGTTTAGTGTAGTGATTATGTAAACAAAAAGGTATAGTCCTCTCCTAGAATCAAGGATTACTTTCAAACTATCACAAATATTCTGTGTGTGTGTGTGTGTATATATATATATATATATATATATATGTTCTAATTTTATGGTCACAGCCAACCCAGACATCAAATTGGTGCGTGAAACCCCCTTGTTTGTGGGACAAGCGACCTGCCTCCACACAGCCATGACTACTAAAGTTTGGGAAGGTGTACATATTCTACCCCCTTCTCGATTTGAACATGTGACCTCTTAAGAGGAAACACATGTTCTTAACCATTAGTGTAATATCCCCAATTTTGATTTTTCACCTAAGGAGGTCAACGGAGATCCTTGGGGTGGTGCTAAGCATAGCACAATTTTGCAATTCGGGCATTGGAGGCAATTTTGATATGGACATGAGGACTTAGGACAATAGGGGAAATTTCAGCCTTCGTGGAATGTGGGGAGTCTGGGACCACAAAAAGGAGGCAAATCGACCTCTAGAGATAATTCGCACTTGTGGAGAGAGAGGGAGAGAAGAAAGGGGTGCAAGTTAGTGAAAAATGGAGCCCACCAAGGGAGAGAGGACCAGCTTCTATAAATAAGGCAAGGAGGCCTCCATTTGGGATCTTTTGACAATTTTACTTCTGAACACAGGTTTTCTTGAGTTGTTTAGCCAAGTCAACCAGTAATGTTTAGCACAAGGAATTCCCAAGCTGGAATTCCACCTCTACTTTTGGTGAACTTCGAGTGTCACCCAATGAAAGTAAGAGGGGGTTTGTTCCAAGTGTTTCAGGAGCTAAATTGCAGATCATTCATCAGCTTGGGCATGTTTTTCCTAGGGTGCAGAAGGAGAATTTGCGGGTTGAGAGGAGCCAGCAAAAAGTAAAGATTGGCCCGAAGATTTCACAGGAATTTATCCATTTGAAGCGCTTGTTTCCTCTTGGTATTTTGCAAGGCTGAGAGTGTTGCATTTTGGAGGGCTGAATTGTTCAGAATTTGGGCCTGCGCAGGGGTCACTAGACATCTACTGCACAGCCAAAGAGAGCAAGGAATTTTTGTGGGAGTTGGGCAAAGAGAAATAACAAGACTTGGTGCAGCGATTTGCAATCGGTTGGAAGAAAATTTCCAGCAGTAATTTGAGCCATTCGACAACAGATTCCTTCCTACAGCACATTCTGCTAGCCAATTGGAGCCACACGCACTTCTCGGGGTAATTGAGGCATGTCGGATTCAACCCAAACCCTTCCTGGGTTTATATGGGTTTGGTGACAGGAGGCTAGGATTAATTTTGCAAAAGTTTTTGAGCACTTCAAGGGCAGAATTCCTAGTTCCGTCCAACAGCCAGCAGCAGATGTTATTGGAGGGCGCAGTCCACCCTAGGACAATTTCCACCACTTGGGTTCATGAGATATTCCTGGGTTTTTTGGGGTTCTTGGGAAAGGTCACTTACCCAATTTCATCTCATTCTGGGCACCATTCAAAGCAGTTTCTGCAGTACCTTTCCATCATTAGCTAGCAATAATTCTAGGAAGAGTGCAGATCCCTTGGGAGAGTCATTCCTACACTTGGGCCATTACACTCTCACCTGGGTTCTGCATAGCTTGCAGTAGCAAGCCTAGGTTCCATTGTCATTACTCATTGTACTCATCATTTTCGAGAGTAATAAAATGGCTCAACTATTCTGCTTTATTTTCTTGGTGTTTTGATATGTGTGTGTGGTATTTGTTTATGGTTGTTATTCCTTTTACGTGTTTCTCTTATTTTTTGTAAATTTTCAATTTGGAATATTACAGCGGTATTAGAGCATGATCTTGGCAAGTTGTGGGGAAGCTAGCCAGATCATGAAGGTGTTGGGTATGCATGCACAGTTATTGGTGGAGCTACAGTCAAACCAATGATGCAAGGGAGTATATAGGAAATTTGCAAGATCTGTAGGAATGATGAGATGTTGGCCCAGTTGAGGAAGATGATGGACCAATACCATCTTCATCCTTACGACAGAGACACTAGGGGTGTGCATGCCACAAGGATGAAGCCATGTACACCGTGTGGGGAAAGTCAACAGAATCATGGCACCAGACCTCCTCAAAGGGAGTGGACAAGATAAGGACAATTAGAGGGTGAGACTGGGAGGCGCTTTTATTGGTGGAGACCTGGCTTTAGATATCATGAGCCTAAGGAGGAGATTGAGCATGAGGTTGATGGCACACAAGAAGAGCACATAAATATACCCAGAGTAACCCAAGAGTCATCATCGTTGGAGATTCATTTGATAGCTTTGGCTGACACCTTAGGGTAGAGAGTAGATTATACACCCATAGGACCATCCATTAACGAGGTGCCAACATGCATAGAGGCATCCAGAGTCATGACAGAGTTTCCAAGCGGTAGCCACCTCCAGCAGAATGGTGAGGATGTTATGCATGATGAGCTATCTGTGAAGGGCCAGTTAGTGGCTCATATTGAGCCCATGATGAAGGAGGATGAGCAACCGCCTTTGGAGTCAGCCATCGATGAGGGGCAGACAAATGCTTTAGAAGCTAGCAGAGTGGCAGTACTTTTAGACAGCAGCCCACTTCAAGCATACATAGACGGGATTTGCAACACAGTTAGGTCACCTCTGCCCATTGGAGAGAAAGAGGCAAAGTTATCTATACAGGTCTTATGCGTTGACCAGGACAGTGAGACGAGGAAACACGAGTTGCGTAGAGCGCAACACTCACAGGGTGGAATAGTTATGTAAACTAGTGTTCTTGCAGTCGATCCCTCTCACAGGTTGGATGGCAAGATGTATTGAATTGGTACCCGATGGAGCGGGTTAGATGTCAAGATATATCCATGGCCATAGTTCGGCAGGGGCTATGGGCTTCCAGAGGGGCTCGAAGGCCAGACTATTGTTGGGATCCAAGTGGGATTCCCCATCACATCATGGAGTCAATCAGAAATGGTAGTATTTGTGCAATGGATCCGGGGACTGAGCATGCACACTCCCACAGATTTCCATCAGATTTCTAAGCAGCACTAGTGGCCGGCTGGATCGATAGGGGAGCAGGTAGACTCAGTGAGTTGTCCTTGCATGTGGATCAGGCATGGGGTCACAGGATGATCAACATACTCTAGCAAGGGGTGATTGGAGGAGATAGCATCGACAGGCCACCAGACAGAGCATTATATGGCAATGAGGATTTTGCAAAGGTCACCAAGCAGCAACACCTTAGTGACACCACCACTGGCACGTAGGGATATTTTCATGTCCGATCTTTCAGATAGGATCAGGAGAGAAGGTCCAATCATCTGAGGTTATGGAGGTGTGTAGTAGAGATGGTAACACTAATAGGATACAAGTTGTTGCACACTAATTCAACCTCTAACTATGGCATTTTGAGGTGTATCTGCAGCGATGAGCACCTCTTGAGTATACCAATAGGGACTTGCATACAGTCACAAAGGAGCTAGTTGTTGTCCCTTAATGCCCTGATCACGTGCAGCAGGACACAAGAGGCTCACCTGAGGTAGTTGGATGTGACCAGAGTATCATGGACAGGAGAGGTGTTTTGTCATCAGGACGGGTTGGCACGTGTAGGCATAGTGTTAATTTTAGGTATGTTCTATGCTTAGAGCAATTTATTTCAATTTTCACATATCTTTCCAGACTAGCAATCACATCAACATTAGAGTAAACTGCAGATAGAACATAAACGTAAATCGCAGAAGACAAGCCAAGACGAGGACACAAGATGTGGCGCTACCCATGGACAAACCCCAATGTGGGGAAACCCTTGATCAATTCTTCTTATATGTTCTTCAATAGTTCAACAAAGAGAGAGTGGGAGTACATTTACAACAGAAGTCAACACTTTGACTTATCTAGATAAGAGCATAGATCAGCTCTAATAAGATGATACATGAGATCAGTTGAAGACATGCTACTTCCACTGATTCTCCAAGGTGACTCCTTCACCTATCGTTGTGTTGCATTTCGTCATCATGATGCACCTCACCGTGCTGCACCATGCTGCACCCATCATCACTATGCTGCATCTCATCATGCTTCATTAATCATGATTGTACCCATCACTATACTGCATTATGTGCCATTGTTGCACCATGTTGCCATACTGACCTATGTGTTGGCTGCACCTTGCTTGCTTGTAGTCCCTAGCATGCTTGTTGTCTATAGCATGCTTGTTGTCTAGCATGCTTGTTGTCCTTAGCATGCTTGTTGTTGCATGCTAGTTGTCCCTTGCATTCTAGTTGTACCAATACATGTGTGTCCCTTGCATGTTGCTCTCCTTCGGAGACAAATGCTCCAGCTAAAACCCGGGATAAACATTCCGGCAGTTCCGGCTATTCCCAGTAGTTCTTGCTATTCCCATCAGTTTCGGCTATTCCCAGCAGTTCCGGCTATTCCCGACAGTTCTGGCTTCTGCCCTCTACGTCAGCGTTCCCAGCTGTTTCGAGTTCTGCCGTCTAGATTAGGGCAGCGTTATCCCTCAGGATCTCTCCTCCTACTAAAACCCAAAGACAAGTAGAGAGGAAGAGATCCCAAGTTTGTTGAGATGACTTGAAGGCCACCTCTATTTATACTAAAACATTGAGCACAAGTGGGGTTTATTTGGCTATTGGCCGACCTTGACGAATTGTCCCATAACACAAATAAATTCATATCTCCATGAATACTTATCCAAATCGAATGATATTTAAATCAATCCTACACCTCTCGATGACGGGGATCCATGAAAAATATCAGCTTCCATGAATAAGTTGACCCACATGGAGTTTGGCTCTAGTTGCCAATTTTGTGGTGTATAGAGATATGCAGCGATGAGGCGCCTCTTGAGTATACCCATAGGGACTTGCATACAGTCACAAAGGAGCTAGTTGTTGTCCCTTAATGTCCTCATCACGAGCAGCAGGACACAAGAGGCTCACCTGCGTTAGTTGGATGTGACCCAGAGTATCATGGACAGGAGAGGTGTTTTGTTGTTGGGGCAGACAGACTATGCGCGAGTTGGCACGTGCAGGCACAGGAATGACATGGTCTACTACAGAGGTAGCGTATGCTTTGCCCCTGAGTCCCCACTTGAGGAGATGATTATGGGGATTTGTATGACACACCTTTGGCAAGGATATTCTGAAGCATTGTAGGAGCATGCAACGCAAGGGATGATATACTTTTTCTACAGGAGGGCATGTAGGCTCCTAGCAATTTTTTGGGTACACCATCCGAAGATGGGATGGTAGAGTTCGCCGTGTGACCAAGAAGGAGTAGGGTCGTGGTGTACACATCAGATTGCTCCCTGATATATGGAGACTATACTCGCAGGGATCAAAGACGAGGCACGGATGGATCCCAACAATCGTAGTACTATGTCACCATAGATTTGGCTATGGGACCCAGGGGTTCAGTTGATAGGTGGATCACTCTACTTGAGATGAGCAAGATCTTGATAGAGAGTGATCTAGCTCATTCTTGGGTTAACACATGGGAGGTCATAGAGACTTTCACCATGTGGCAAGACGGGTGTTCCCTATTATTGCTTAGGATCGACGCTAGCCAAGGGGTGGGAGGCTTTTGCATTGCTTAGTTGTCCTCGCAGGTTAGGCATAGCTTCAATCATTACCTATATGGTGGCCGAGACTTACAAGAGGAGGGTGCAGTATGAGCATGATCGACAGTCGGTTATGACTGGAGAGTCGCAGCGTCGGCATGGCAGTTTCTTTTTGCGATTAGCATGAGATCTGGGCATCTCAAGACTTGGAAATTCAGTCACCTTCGGGGATGAGTTGGTTTCTACAAGGAAAGATCATATAGGTCTTCCATTGGGGTTCAAGTTGCACTGAGAGCAATTCACACCCTAGTGATTCGTTGATGACTCAAGACACTGCACTAGTATGGGAGGACAATTGGCATGTGTGGTTCCAAGTAGCCATTGGCACTACTCGGTGGTAGGCAACAGGAATTGGGAGTGATGGAATTCCAATTTGGCTGTGGGATCTAGGGATCCACTGGATTAGCAAACTAACTTGTTTGGGGAGGATCATGGGGATGATATAGACAAGATTGCATCTTCCTTCCAATAACAAGTCGAGGATCATCAGGATGCTCACTACAGGTTGAGGAAGGTGTTTCTCACTATTGTTTCGACAAGAGCCTGGACATGGAATGGTAGATTGTGACCATGTCGAGGTGCACTAGCAAGATAGACCTTCGCACAGTAGAGTTGCCCCTTATTGGATTTGTGGTGGAGGAAAACTGAAATGGATGACTCTGCAGGAGCACGAGAGGGTCACAGTTATGACCAAATCAATGAAACATCCACATGGTGGGCTCACTTCGAGATTAGTTTGGGACCGAGGAGTTGCAAGGCTAGGTAGTTTGGGTTACAAATTGGGAAGAGTGGCTTCTCACAGGGGGAGGTCACCCAGATCTACCATTAGGACTTTGTTCATCAACAGACACTTCACCTCCTAGGGACTAGTTGATATGGGATAACGCTTCACTTGGGTGGCTATATGATCGGCAAGTGTTGGTCATGATTGACTCGTCGAGACGAGGGATCTATTTTATGAGACTTGGGTGTACCCTCAGGAGTTCCTTCTTGAGGTACCCAAGATCGATTTTCCAGCAAAACAGCGTTCCGAGGAGTTGACAGGGGCTTGGCAACATCGAGGTGCTCTGCTTATCAACAATAGGTCACAGGACTCTCTCGCCCATACACCTTGGGTCTGCACATGGAGGGAGGGGTGCTTCATAATGAGTGGGATGACTTGGGTTGCTAGTATTGGGGGACTCCTTTATGATAGAATCAAGGGTGGCTCAGTGGCACAATTGGGACCCCGATATTCCTTGCAGTGACAGTTTAGGCAAGCAATTAGGGAGATCACTTGTTCGAGCATTGCTCGAGGACAAGTAATCTTTGGTGGGGAGGGCTGTAATATCCCTAATTTTGATTTTTCATCTGAGGAGGTCAACGAAGATCCTTGGGGTGGTGCTAATCATAGCACAATTTTGCAATTCGGGCATTGGAGGCAATTTTGATATGGGAGACATAAGGACTTAGGAGAATAGGAGAAATTACAACCTTGGTGGAATGTGGGGACCACAAAAATGAGGTAATTCGACCTCTAGAGATAATTTACCCCCGTGGAAGGAGAGAGAGAAGAAAGGGGTGTGAGTTAGTAGAAAATGGGGTCCACCAAGGGAGAGAGGACCAGCTTCTATAAATAAGACAAGAAGGCCTCCATTTCGGATCTTTTGACAACTTTACTTCAGAACACAAGCTTTCTTGAGTTGTTTAACCAAGTCAACCAGTTTTGTTTAGCACAAGGAATTCCCAAACCAGAATTCCACCTCTACCTTCAGTGAACTTCGAGTGTCACCCTAGGAGAGTAAGAGGGAGTATGTTCTGGGTGTTTGAGGAGATAATTTGCATAGCATTCATCAGTTTGGGCATGTTTTTCCTGCAGCACAGAAGGAGAATTCATGGGCTGAGAAAAGCCATTAAGAAGTGTAGATTGGACTGGAGATTTAGAAGGAATTTATCCATTGGAAGGGTGAGTTTCCTCTTGGTATTATGCATGATATTCATGGGTTGAGAGAAGACAGCAAGAAGTGGAGATTGGGCTGGAGATTTTGCAAGAATTTTTTCATTGGAAGGGCGAGTGTTGCATTTTGGAGGACCGAATTGTTCAAAATCTAGGCTTGCCCAGGGATCACTGGACATCTACTGCACAGCCATAGAGTGAGTGCAGGGAATTTTTGTGGGAGTTGGGCAAGGAGAAATAAGGAGACCTGGTGCAGCGATTTGCAGTGGGTTGGAGCAATGTTGTTGAAATCGGCATCAAGAAAAAATTGGCAAAGGTCCAAAAATAAAAACAAAAATCAGGAAAATATCAACAAAAATTGGCAGACATCAATAAAACTTAAAAAATACAAAAACAAATAATAAAAAAATTAAATAGATAAAAAAAGTGACTTAAAGCTAAATTTTTTGCAATTTTAACAAATTTTATGGCAGGGTTTACAATTCTTTTCCTGATTTTTTCAGTCGATAAAATCAGCGACCAGACAAAATAGCAATGTGGCAATGTTATCGCAATTTTTCCACAAAGTTTTGAACACTGGGTTGGAGGGAAATTTTCACCAGTGATTTGACACATTCCACAACAGATTCCTTTCTACAGCAGGTTCAGCTAGCCAGTTGGAGCCACACGCACTTCTTGGGGTCACCGGGGCATTTTGGATTCAACTCAAACCCTTTCTGGGTTTTTATTGGTTTGGTGAGAGGAGGCTAGGCTTAATTTTGCAGAATTTTCTGAGCACTTTTGAGGGCAGTATTTCTAGTTCCATCAAGTAGCCAAGCAGAAATTATTAGAGGGCGCAGTTCACCATAGGACCATTTCAACACTTGGGTTTTTCTGGGGTTCTTGCGAGGAGGTCGCTTAGCCAGTTACATCTCATTCTGAGCACCCTTCAGAGCAGTTTCTCCTGCTCCTTTCCATCAGCAGCTAGCAGGAATTCTGGGCAGAGCGCAGATCTCTTGGGAGAGTCATTCCTACACTTGGGCCATTACATTCTCACCTGGGTTCCGCATAGTTTGCAGTAGCAAGCCCAGTTTCCATTGTCATTACTCATTGAAATCATCATTTTCGAGATTAATAAAATGGCTCAACTTTTCTACTTTATTTTCCTGGTATTTTGATATGTGTGTGTGGTATTTGTTTATGGTTAATGTTCCTTGTACATGTTTCCATTATTTGCTGTAAATTTTCAATTTGGAATATTACAATTAGGCCTACTGAAGCATATATTCATATATAAAGCATATAATATGCAATGACATCAACATGAATTGAAACACCCATGAGCTATAGACTATACCTTTGCTCACACTACGGCCTAGATTATTATTTTCTCGCAAGGGATCAATTATATTCAAATTCTTGAAGGTCAATGATCGATTTTGATTATCATGGCCCTTGGGAGGAAAAGAAAACCGATCAGTGCACTCCTTCAAGAATTTTTTGCTAACTAGCAGGTCACCTGCATCTGTTTCGGGTGGTTCAGCTGTGACAAACAGGGAAAAAACTATCATCAAATATATGTGCTACTAAAAGAATGAAAAAGCAAGGTACTAAAAGTATATGGAACCAGCAATTCAAATAACATGAAGAGAATTAAAAGTATATTGCCTACCATTATTATCAGGATTGATGGCTACAGGGCCCTGCAAACTGAGACAATAATTATCCCAATCAAACTTGCTGAAATAATCCAGAAACCTGTATAAAACCTGTCCAGTGCACACTCCTTCAGCAAAATTTAAATTTGATCGATCTATAATTATCTATACTACCAGATTTGAATAAATTTTCAAGAGATGAATATTTCTCTTTTCCTTATAAAAGGAACTTGTTTGGCAATTAAACATACACCAACCTCCAATGGACCATGCAATGATGCATGAAAAAGATGGAATATATACAAGACCAAAGTTTCCAAAGCATATGTAGAAATAAGACCATGGTGTGCACCAAGTATTCGACTTTCATAATAACACCATGCTTTAACCAGTATAATACTACGCTTGAATAAATGGTCTTTGCCAATCAGCCGATCAACCTGAAAATGCAGTAGCCTCCCCCATCAATTAAATTACCTTCTTTGTATTCTAACAAAGTAAATGCAACTAGGCACAGCAAGCGTTCTTATATATAGTCTGACTTAAACACAATTACAAATTGAGTCTAAATGCAGTTTACCTTCTCAAGGAAGCAAAGTGTACACAGACCACCAAGCTGATTAAAGGAGATATCTACTACAATATTTCCAACTAGGCATTTCACAAGTTTGACCTGTTGCCAAAAAGAAAATCAATGTCAATATTTGGTACTGAAACTATAATATCAGCATGGTATAGGCTCAGGTGAGTGCCACCTCATTGTTGAGTACAATGTAGACCAACTACAAAAAGATGTTAAGCATAGAAGAGAAGCTTTTGCACAGAACATGGGAAATGAGCATCAAAGGAGAACTGAGCATCTCAGTGCTCAGTCTCATAATGAGAGAGCTACCATTACATACGTTTTCTCAAATAGCATGGTTTTAGTTTCAATCTGATTTTCTAAATCAAATGGTTTCATCATCAAAAATACTGAGTACATTTCTGAGTACATTTCTATTATGATTTATATATCAATCTTTTAATGCAGTTAGTCCAAAATATTTACGATGAGTGATATATGATATTGAAGTGGTCATGCTGCAATTCTCTAAGTTTTAACATGGACCTGGCCTCTACACTTGCCAGGAGGATTTAAACCTAAAAACGGGTTAATTAAATCATCATTTGCATAAATTTGCTAACTAGACAAATTGAATAAAACAAGAACCTCAAACAATATATGATTTTGACTGTTGACACCTAATCATTGTGATTGGGTGAATTTATGTAAATAGATAAATAGGAAATATGAACAGTCATCAGGAGACGAACTGAACAGTCTCTCCCTCATGTATATAATGAAGACCTTCCTGATGGAATAACATAGTCGAATCATTTTTGCCTTATGGAGTTACTGCCTGGCCTGACATGGTATCAGAGCCAGCTCCTTTTTAGCTTTTTATGTCCCTTGTAACTCCCAGTCTGCTCTCCATATAGCTGAGTTGCTCCTCCATATAATTAGCTGCTCCTGACATGGTAGCTGCCCCCTCCACACTGTCCACACTGTCCAGCGCTGTCCATAAACGTTTCACAAAAAAAAGTGTTGTCCTGACATAAAAAGAAGCGTTGTCCTGTGCGTTAAAATTTTTGAAACGGCTTATTTCTCCTGGTCTCCTATAAAGAGGGCCAGAAACCCTTGCGTCCTGCTATTGATGACATTGATGCACCACTTCTTTGCGTTTCTGCAGCTTTCCATATCCATTTTGAACCTCTGGTGCATTTTGAACCCCAGACCTCACGTTCACCAGCGTTATCTGCGTGTAAAACCACATGCCTCTCGCATGAACCTCTGTTGCATGTAAAACCGCATGCCCTCCATTGAGTACAAGCTGCGCACCTTGGTGCCTCTTGATCTTCTCTTCGTTGTCCATGTTATCATTTTCGTGGCCATCGTTTTGACTGTTGCCAAAACCCTACCACCAAACTGCCGGATGAGGCTATTGTGTAGCAGTTTTGTAATGAAATTGGCGTTGGGAAGGGTGTTTTGAAGGTCTGGATGCATAACAACAAGCATACACTCGGATCACAAAGATATTCATCTCTTTTAAGGAGCTCGTGTGTCAATTACTCCTCCAAGGGAACAATTGGTGGAGCGGAGAGGACCATCACCATCTTCCCTGGCATTGAGTTAAACTGTTTACTTTGATGTATTGGTTACGTCCCTACTTCCCCTGACGCAGTAGTTCGTTTCACGTTTGCAGTTGTTCAATTTGACCTAGAAATCCACGTCCTGTTTGCGCCACAATTGTTCGATTTTAAGTCAGACATCTGATTTTTTGGCTTCTGCAGACTCCTCTGTTGAAGTGAAGCGAGGCATTGTCGAAAACGAAATTTGGACGCAGTGTTACATTAATATGTGATGAGCATAATTTAGAGCTCATCTCTACAGCGTTACATTAATATGTGATGAGCATAATTCCGGCTAGTCTTCTTTCTTGTCATGTCAAACAGCAAGGATTGCAAATGCATTTATTTCGACAGGAATGCTATGTAACCTTTCTGACTTAAATCTTTGTAACCAATTTGTGCGGTACGTTCGTCTTCAGAAAAATCTCATGGACTTATGTATGACCAATGGAATGTTGAATAGATAACTTTTATTCAATTTTGGGATTAAGTGTTGAAAAACATCAATATTAGTCACTGTATTTTTAGTAACGTGCTGGTATAGTTGCAAGGAGGTATCAAAGCTCAAGGTCTCTTATTGGGAATATAGACTCGTTTTCTCATTTTCATGTGAGTGCACCAGCCAAGAATGCCAACTGCGCCTTGCAATCCACGCTCACTGCCCCTTGGTGATTGAGAAGATGTAAATATACCTTTATTGGAGCGGTGTCCAGTTGAATACACTGTGCAGTTTTGTATATTTACAGAGTTTTGTGTATTGACACTATATTTTTCCTTCCCATTAAGAGTAAAATTTTGCAACAAAATTTTCGCAGCAAAAGTAATTTTTTTGTTATAGTATGCATTCAAGAGGAAGAGGAAGATATTTCAGAGGCAGGGGGGCAGACATTCTCAAGGAGAAAAGGCAGATTTGCACTGCAAGCTACCATGGGACAAAATTGAGCAGAAAAGAAACCAACATAAAGGTAAAATTGATGATATAGACAAAGGTAAAGCACCTGAATCCGCTCACTATGTTGTGGCACAATGTAACATTGGAGTAAATGAAGATTTATTTAATGCTTCACTTGCTTCCTAGAAAAATGATTGGTTGCTTGATTCAAGAGCAACCTGCCACATGACTCATAGAAAAGTTTTTTTTGAAGATTTCACTGACAATGTTAATGGAGCAGTATACTTTGCAGATCAATCAAAAATCAAGCCATCAGGGCTTGGCACAATCAGGCTTAAACTGCCTAGTCTTCCAGACTTTCTTCTGCATCATGTTCTACATCTCCCACAGCTCAAGAGAAACTTGTTGTCCTTGGTCCACATCCGCCACCGAGGTCACTCCATTCATATGTTTGATGGCAAGCTTGAGGTAAGAAAAGCATCTGACCACTCACTTGTCATGAGGGGAATAGAAGAAGAAAGGCTTCTCAAGCTGCAAGGAACCTCTGCTTGATGCACAACATTTCTCATACAATTCTCATCATGAAGAAGGTCCACTTCCATCAAGTTTATTATGGCATGCTAGATTTGGACATTTGAACTATGACAGTCTCCGCTTATTGAAGAAAAATGGTGTTGCTGGTTTGCCTACAATTCCTAGGAAACTTAAGCAATGTGATGCTTGCATTCTAGGAAAGCATAGCAAACAGTCTTTTCATGATTCACATTCAAGAGCACATAGGAAACTTGAACTTATTCATTCAGATTTATGTGGTCCAATGCCTCTTCCTTCTGCAAATGGAAATAAAAATATCATGACATTTATTGATGACTACACCAGAATGTGTTGGGTTTATTTATTGAAGAACAAATCTGATGCTTTTCAAACATTCAAGAATTTTCATAAATGGATTGAAAATGATGCACAATCTCATATTGGGTCTATTCGCACTGATAATGGAAAAGAATACACATCAAATGAATTTGATAACTATCTTCGCCAACATGGGATCAAACATCAAACAAATGTGCCTTATAATCCCCAACATAATGGTGTAGCTGAAAGAATGAATAGGACAATCTTAAATATGGTACGATCCATGCTCTTCTTCAAAAATGTAAAGATAATGTTTTGGGTTGATGTTATTCTATGTGTTGCAAATATAAAGAATAGATGTCCATCTAATGCTATAAGAAACAAGACTCCATATGAAATGTGGTATGGTCATGTTCCTTCAGTAAAGCATCTCAAGGTCTTTGGTTCCACCTGTTATGCCTTGATACCAAAGGTACATAGAAACAAACTTGGTGCTAGAAGTCGTAAGTGTATCTTTCTGGGATATTCAAACACCTTCAAAGCATACCGTCTCTATGATGAAGTAAATAAAAAGTTTGTTCTATCTAGAGATGTAATTTTTCTTGAATCATCCAAAACTAACAATGTTGTTGAGTGGCAACTTGATCGCTTGGACATATTCGCAAAAGCAAAATCATTTCCAAAATTTGATAATCAAAGTCCACATCTTGAAGGGGGGATTCCTATATTAGATCAACATGTGGAATCTTCTTCTAAAGAACACTCTCCCCCGCATGAAACTCCAACAACGGATGATGCTTTAAGTGATGTAATTGATAGAATTGGGAGACTCAATCTTGATTCAGTCTCAACTCAATCAACAGAGCAGCCTGGACCATCTCAAAGAGGTCCCCCAAAGTGGATGACAAAGACACTTGAAAGTGTTCATCCTGATGAAGTTGGAAAGACAGGAACCAGAAATTCAAACTGGCAAAATGGAGGTGATGTAGATGACTCTAATTCACCTGTTGATATGGATGTTTCTTATGATTGAGAATTGAACTTGTCTACAGATTTTGAACCAACTTCCTTCAAAGAAGCTGCTTCTCATGATGAATGGAAAGAAGAAAGCAAAAGGAGTATGATGCCCTCATAAAGAACGACACTTGGAAGCTAGTTGATCCTCCATTAGGAACCAAACCAATTGGCTACAAGTGGGTCTACAAGAACAAGTATAAAACTGATGGCTCACTTGACAAGTGCAAAGCTAGGTTTGTGGCAAAAGGTTTTGCAAAGAAGGAAGGGGTCGATTATGAGGAGACTTTTGCCCCCACAGCAAAATGGGCTACCATCGAGACACTATTTGCACTAGTAGCTCATAACGGTTGGAAAGTCCATCAAATGGATGTAAAAACTGCTTTCTTAAATGGAGATCTAAAAGAGAATGTTTTTATGTCTCAGCTTGAAGGATTTGTTGTGAAAGGACATGAACATAAAGTATGCAAACTGGTGAAGTCCTTGTATGCCCTCAAACAAGCACCGCGAGCCTAGTATGAAAAACTAACTAAGCATCTTCTGAAACTCAATTTCAAACATTATGATCTTGATGGCGCAACTTTATTTGTCAAGAAAGTTGGCAAAACAGTTGTATATCTTGTGGTATATGTAGATGATCTTTTGATGACAGGGAACAATGAAAGCTACATTGCATCCATAAAGAAGGAATTGGGAAAAAATTTTGAAATTACTGATTTGGGCTATGTTCATTACTATCTTGGCATTGAAGTAACCCAACATCCAAAGTCCATATTTCTTTCTCAAAAGAAATACATTGGAGATCTGTTGAACAGGTTTGGCATGACAGAGTGCAATCCTCTTTCTACTCCAATGGAACAAAACTTAAAGCTGACATCTATTGAAGGAAAGGAATTTGAGGATGCAACAAAGTATAGACAGCTTGTAGGAAGTCTCATCTACCTAACTACTACCAGACCAGAGATTTCATTTGTTGTTGGAATCCTCTCCAGGTTTATGCAAAAGCCTTGTGAGGGAC
The DNA here is from genome assembly GCA_000404065.3 of Pinus taeda. NCBI lineage: Eukaryota > Viridiplantae > Streptophyta > Pinopsida > Pinales > Pinaceae > Pinus > Pinus taeda. Next base: position 8,146 of record APFE031330249.1, on the reverse strand, counting down.
ATTGGTTTGCTGCAAAAAGAGTTCTAAGGTACTTGAAGGGAACTCAAGACTTTGGAATCAAGTATACACAGGTGGACGACTTCAGTTTGATTGGATACTCTGATTCAGACTTCGATGGAGACAAAGAAATTGGGGTATCAACTTCAGGATATGCTATGAGTCTTGGATCAGGAGCTGTCACCTGGAGATCACGCAAACAATCAGTCCCAGTAGATTCCACAACAGAAGCAGAATACGTGGCAGCAGCTGAAGCAACAAAAGAAATTGTGGGGCTTAGGAAAATTCTTGAAGATTTGCAGGTAAAACAAGTACAATCAACTCCACTCATGATTAACAATACCTCTGCAATAAAGTTGGCCAAGAACCCAAAGTTCCATGATCGAACGAAGCACATCAATACTAAATATCATCTTATTCGACACCATGTTGAGGCCAAAACAATCCATCTTTGTCATTGTTCCACAAATGAGCAAATTGCAGACATCTTCACCAAAGCACTTGGAAGAGAAAAGCTTGAACGATTCAGAATGATGCTTGGACTCACCAACATCCCTTCAGATTAAGGGGGGGAATGCTGACACCTAATCCTTGTGATTGGGTGAATTTATGTAAATAGATAAACAGGATGAACAGTCATCGGGAGACGAACTGAACAGTCTCTTCCTCATGTATATAATGAAGACCTACCTGATGGAATAACATAGTCAAATCATTTTTGCCTTATGGAGTTACTGCCTGGCCTGACATTGACTTTGGTTTTCAGTTGGCAGAACTCTGGACTCAAATTAGGCACTTGTCACCATGGCATGGGATGTTCATTCTAGCTCCTTGAATTTACAATCACTATAGTCTATCCACTTATGGTTTCTCTATATGGTTATCCCAGTGCCCCAAAATATTCTCCAAATAACCTTCCCCCATAAAGAGAGGCCAAACCCAACCCACACCCAAAAGGGGAGGGCAAGCTTGTTAGTTCAATGGTGCATACCCTGAAGAGAGGCAAACCCTACCCCTACATGCATGAGAATATATGCAAAATAGAACATGCATATTAGTGTGTTGCTGTGAGAAAATAAAAAGATTGGGGCGAAAAACATCTGTCAGGCTTATCATTAAGTCCTCAAATGCAAAAAACGAGGCATAAAGAAATAACCTTGAGCATTCATTTGGGGTATGACTTAATGTTACTAACAAATCATAGACAAATTTAACAAATGTGTCACCTGCCACAATATAGAGAAAAAATAAAAGATAGCAAGCATAAGAACCTAACCTCAGCATGGATGTACTGAACTTCCTTCACCCTGAATTCAGCAAGCTTGTTGTGCTCTTCTCCTTCAAGGACAACACGCACATCATTTGCCCATTTATCCTCAATGTTTTGATAATTACTGATTGTGGTTAGGTCAACATCACCATCAGGAAGATATGTTTTTAGCGGTACTGAGCCAAATGCAAAAACCTGTACAAGCTCCCAAAATAGACAAATAATTAAAACCCTCAATCTGGAACTTCTAACATGTAAATGGATTCCCTCAAATCCTGACGCTAATACTGCCAGTTTTGCAAACAAATCTCTAAAAGAGTATGCAAAGATGTGCATCACAATCATCAAGAAATAAGCATTGAACATTATCTCTTTCTTAGAAACAGTGACTGACCTTATGTTACAACATTCAATGTATGCACCCCAGCTATTAAAATTAAAACTCTCTGGAGCAATTCAATAAGGCCAGAACACTGCCCCACTGATTGCTAAATATGTCAAAACAGAAACAAAACAAAACAAAAAAAGAGCAAAACTGGTTTGCTAAATAACTTAACCCATTGCATTACACATTCATTTAAATTCTTCTCCTGTTTATATCTCTCTGATTTGTTACAGATACCAGTTTGACAGTTTCATCCAACAGAGGAGAAAGTCAACAGAAGTGGCTAAAGTAGAGGCATAAAGGCAAGAGTCAAAACTATCATCATTTAAAACACTAAACAGATTCCTAATATTGTTATAGCCTAGATCAATTTGATACGTCAACGCAAGCGATGACAGAACACACAAAGTTTTCCAAAAATAGGCACTAATAAGAATTAAGAAAACTGTTAACTCTAGCCAGTGCCAAAATTATCATTGGAGATGGCCAAGAGTCAAAAGGAGAAGATCTTAAATACTAATAGAGTCTAGATATTGTTGTAGCACAGATCAATTTAACATAATGATTCCTGAAAGTCTTTAACTTGAGAAAGTTTATGCAATAGCAAGGATCAGTATTAACAGATCATCGTACACCAAACTTCTTTCTAATCAAACAAATCAGTGTAGACTAAACACGCGATGAAATGGTCCTTTCCAGGCCATTCAAAATAACATAAGAAGAAAATGGCATTGTTGGCCTGAAACCCAGCAAGAATCATTTTGGATTTATGGAATCACTGATATCAGATGTTAACATTATATAATCTGGTTGCACCAGAGGGGTGTTCGAGGGTGCTGACTCCATCTATGGATTAAAAACAGTTATCGCATTAATCCAAAATCGCAATTTCAACAAAGACTGCCCAACCGAATTCCAGTGATAGCAAACCAGAAAAGTCAATTTAATAAAATGTTTATCCTTCTTCAATAAAATCTGTCAGGTCACAATGAGGGATGGGCACTGGAAAGTCAACTGTTTGTCCTTGGTCAAAGTTGAGTCCATTGACAAGCAAACTTTACCAATACATTCAGAAAGGTGACTAAATTGAACATAGAATCTCAATAGCCTTATTGTAATATCTACAATCAGCGTTGCATATTACTCAAGTCCTCTAGTATTCCAGCTCCTGGCTCTTACTAGTTTTACGCAATTTCCCATCCATCTTAACAGAGAAGCTAAATCCTACCAGGTAGGAGAGGTACAAGAGATATGACAAAAAAATCATAAAGGTACTCTACGAAGATTTAAGGTACAGCAAAATATGGGAAAATTTGTTTGATGTGAGATGTTACTTATAAAAAAACTTGCTTAAAATTCTTTGACAATTGACCAAGCACATTTCAAGCAGACCCAAAGGTCGTTACAGCCCACTTATGAAGTGGACCACTTGCACTCCCCCAATTATCATGCAGGTAGACTGTCAGAAGATGTATGTGTGAAAATAGAATATCAAGCAACCAATAATGATTAGATAAAGCAAGTTAGAAGTCAATATTAGCGTCCATCATAGCCCTTACTGAGTTTCTGCAACACATAACCATGACATTTAGTTAATTATATTATATCACTGATTAATAATTATACCTTTATTAGGCACATACAGCATCTGAAGCATTTCAGATGCGTTTCTCTGAACAGACACTAATTATTTTTTATGTAATCTAGCAAAACCAACCTCTAGAACATGTAATTTCTCTAGTGAGTCATCTTTTAAGGCTCTCCCCAAACTCATTTTTCAAATTTTCACTAATAAAAATGTCCTCCAGACAATCTTCCATGGTGAAATTCCATTTCTCTGCTAAAATTGCAATCTGATAACTGTTTTAAAATTGGCTCAACACCAAAAGGAAAACACTTCATTAAACCATTTTGTCAACATTAGAGCTAAGTTACCAGTACCACGATGCGCCGGGATGTGGATTCAGATACGGATACAGATTCGCCATTTTTTTTAAAACCAGGATCCGGATACAGCAAAGAAACGGCAAGCACAAATAGTATAAATATATTTTTATAGTTTTTTAAAATAAAAAAATATACAAATATCTATATCTATTATCTCAATATATTATATAATTTTTATATATATATTTTTTATAATAAATTTCATGTAATATCAAATTTCATACAAACCTTATTTATATATAAATAATATATATATATTTATATTCATAAAATATATATATATATATATATACACATGAAATTAATTACATTATCTCATAATTTAGTAAACTTATCTATTTTAAAAATCGTTGTGGTCATAATACGCTGGGTGATTTAATTAATATACCGATCTAGTGCATGCGTTGGACCGTTGTGGGTCAAGGCCAGAGCGCACATGGCAGCACGACGTTAAACCAAGGGCGCATTTGTGAAAATTCGTAAACCCGAATCCTATTGCAGCAACTGGAAATAATTATTCTAATTGTTAAATTATTTTTTTACCAATTTATTTATTATTTGCTACAGCAAATACTATATCAATCACACTGCAACCTACACAAATATATTGCAGAAGAAATACTAGCACACATACATAAAATGATAGTTATTTCTGGACCAATGTCCCCGGAAAATCCTAACTTGGAAAAACAGTGCAGCAGCTGAGGGTTTTATTATTATGCAGCACGAAATAATCTGAGTACAACTAGATGCCGAAACTGGCAATACTACAGAGAAAAACTGGCAAGAAAAATCTAGTGAGGAATTTCCTCACTCAAGAGGAAAATTCGAGCTCTGTCCTCAGCTCAAATCGAGTCATCCAAATTGGCTTTGCGCAACTACTGTGTCACCCTAGCGTAGTCACTTCTGCACTCAGCTCGAATCAGCGTCTCCTCAAGCCGTCTGGTCAGTTGTGTTTGGGAAAATGTCTCTCGTGGCCTCTGGAACTTCCGCCCAGCGTCTGACACTGAAACTCGATTTTCCCCAGTAGTTTCAAAATTGCCTCTAGAGGCTACTGCGTTGCTCTGCGTCAGGCTCACTGTGGCTCACTTGCCTCTCTGCAAATGCACTCACTAGAAGTGGAATCCTTCCTCCGGCTTCGCTATCCCTACCCCTCTCTCACTGCTTCGATCTCACTGTCTCTCTCCGAACACTGATTGCTGCTACTCTGGAAATTGATCTCCTCATGAAATTGAACTACTCAAGTGATTTCTCCAAGCCCCATCGACTTCTTCTTATAATCCTCTCTTGAGACTTCGACGACCAAGATTAGATCTTAACTGATGGCTAGGATTAACTTCAAGTCGATCTGTGTGAGTTTCTAGAACATTCACACCTTAACTTAGTTAATTATGATTAATTAGTCATATTCCCTATGTTTAGACTTAGCAAATATTTAAAAACTGACTAATAATCTAATTAAGTCATTTCTAGGCGGAATTTCCAGAAACGATTTTTGGGTTTTGGCGACCTCATGCATTCTAACCTTTCCACAAAATTTCAAGGCTAGAACACATCTGATGCTAAAAAAACTAACACTCCCTCTTAGCGAGGAATGTGTTCTAATGTTGTTGCCCCCTGTAGCAACACCCTATTTCTGCATCATCTCTTGTTACGATGTAGATGTCTAGTTGCTACTGCCCACCAACTACTGCGCAACTCTGATATATGTTGCATCTGTGTTGTTGTTGGCCTAGTTGAACTGCTGCCAACACTACATCTGCATTGCAACTCCCTCTCCATTGGTGTTTGCTACAACTTCAACATCTGCAACTAAAAAGTATTCTAAATATTGAATCAATTGTGATCAGTATAATGTATTTTTCACCCAAGTCCCTGACTGTTGCTAATATCTACACTGTCACTGAAGAATTTGCATTGTTGCTAACTCTACACTATGCCAACTGCACTGCTGCCAACTCTGCACTGCGCTCCCCAGCATCTGACCGCTACTAGACCCTACATCTGTCACTCTGGCATATGACTACATCAACTGCCATTGATCCATCCTACTACTGAATATTGTGGGTTCCCATAGCAAGGCACTAGCGCTCTGGATCTACAGTACCAAATCTCCCCACCTCACTCTTGGAGGTATATCAGCAAACATGGCAAAGTCTTCCTCTAGCCTGGAGGACAATCCATCGACCTCTGTTGATGCTACCTATTGGTCTTGCTTATCCTCGTCCTTCTTCCTGAGACTCGAGAGGACACCAATCACTGTAGTGACCAAGCTCATCACATCTAAAGCACTTGACCTTTGATAGGTCCTTCTTCTTCCACTGCTCCTCTTGTCCCGGATTGGGACCCTTCGATGCGAGCGCCACATTCTCCTCCTCCTTCACCTGCTTCAATTCGTTGTTGCTGCCACTATTGGAGCTCTTTACCAGGTCTCGTCTCAACTCCTCCTACTGCAAATCGGCCGACATCCTGTCCCACCTTGGCAAAGGTGTCTCTGCCCTAGATACTTTAGACAAATACCTACCACTCCTTGGAGACACCATTGAGTGCCAATCACACTAGCTTTGTGGGTTGAGGTGTTGCCCCAACAACTGCAAGCTGGTCCCAGATCTCCTGAATCCTGGTGAGGAAGGGGTTTATATGTTCCCCTTTTTGCATCATGGTGCATCTCAGATTCTCCTCTAAGTACATCTTCCACTGCTCGGAAATGCCCTGGTAAAGCGTGGTGAGAGCCTCCCACATTTCTCTAGCAATCCCTTTGCCAGCTACACGTGAAACAATGTGATCCCAAACACTCGCAAGGATCAACCTCTTCACCCACACCATCTCCTTTTTGGTCTCCTACAGTTGATCTGCATTTGTGGGAATAGCTATCACTGCATCTATGAAAGGTTTCAGGCCATATTCATCCAGAGGACATCATTGCCTTCCAGATGACATAGTTGGAAGCACCATCCAACCTGTCCTGATCTCAAAGTCCACCAGTGGCCATCTCAAACAATGTCGAAAATTTCCTCTTCCCTTCTCCTTAGTTGTTGCTCAGCTATTCGCACTCTCTTCTGGAGTGAGAAACTCTGCACACAACCATTGTTGATCTGCAAGGGAAATCGAACTTCTTAAGGCTAGAAGTTCCCTTAGGAAAAAATTTCCCTGAGCGTGTGCTCTTCTTCCACCCGACGTTAGTTTTGCTCTAGCAAACTACTGCAAAACTACTGCGTTCAGTTAGAGATCTGCTCTGTGAAAATACTGGCCTACTCCCTCTGTCTTTGGAATCCCTCAATCTGGAGAGATCGAACTTTTCTAATTACACTCTGAAAATTTGAATCTCCTCAAGAAATTCCACCTTTTTTGGCCAAGGTGACTGCGTAGCCTCTAGGGTTTCGATCTGTTGCCCTCATTGAACAGTGAAACTCCCTCTTCCTTCGCTACTAAGCTCTTCAGTTGATTATTTGAGCTCTGATACCATGTGAAAATTCATAAACTCGAATCCTATTGCAGCAACTGGAAATAATTCTCCTAATTGTTAAATTAATTTTTCACAATTTATTTACTGTTTGTTATAGTAAATACTAAATCAATCACACTGCAAACCTACACAAATAAACTGCGGAAGAAATGGCCGTTGGAAGAAATAATAGCACGCACACATAAAGTGACAGTTGTTTTTGGACCAATGTCCCCAAAAAAACCCAACTTGGGAAAATCAGTGCAACAGCGAAGAGTTTTATTATTATGTAGCAGTGTAGATAACCGGATTTGTCCTAGAGGCCCCTTGAATCCTGAATCCAGCGTGTCCGACGCGATTCTGCCCTGATTCATGCCCAAATCCAATGACACGTCGTGTCCTATTTTGACACGTCGAATCCGACAGTGTGTCATGATTTTGTCAGCGTGTCCTGTTTTCCAGGACTCGTTAGGCGGCAAAAGTGACCTGCGCGGGTATGAAAAGGCCGCATTTGGTCATTACAACCACGCATATTTTCATTTGGCAAGCGTTTTGGCAGCTTAATGATCAAGTCTAGGCCCTAGTATTGATATGCTATTCATGGTAATGTTAAATTCTTAAAGTAAAAGTGACATTCTCCTTAATCTTCATTTTCATCCTTTTACTTAAATTTTTAACATTACCATGAAATGACTCAGGATGTTTGAGAGTGGTTCCGGCCTCATTGGATTTCATATGGAGAAAGTAGAATTTTAGATTTCATTCAAAATCCAGCAGACTTATCAGTTTTTCGAGATTTTAGGATTGGGGGATTGCAATGTTTCCATTGAATGTTTTCATGTATTTAATCAAGAGCACCAAACCAAGAGCTTCTGAATATGTCGCTCCCGCTCCCGTTTTCGCTCCTGCTCCCTGCTTTCGCTCCCGCTCCCAAGTAACATTGTTCCTAATGATATGGGTCTGGACACCACTGTTGAGTTGGCATTGGCCAACATGGATCTCAATGATCCAGTGCTAGAGCCTGTTAGATTTGATGACCCAGAGGGGTCAACCTCCATACCAACAGATGTAGAGGTGACTATGGATACAGGTGAGGAGGTTG
>APFE031330243.1:0-17561 GCA_000404065.3 Pinus taeda | reverse complement strand
TTAAGGGAGGGACATTACAACTTCTTCCTCTCCTCTTCTTCATTTCTTCCTTACTATAGGCCTAGAAACAAGGGTGGAATGAGGTTGAGTCCAATCCATTTGATTTTTAATCTTTGCATGAGTATTTTGTACAATGGTTTCCTTTCCAATGCATTCCTAAACCTTTCAAGAGAGTGATACTCCCTGATTTAGAGACTACGGGGTAAGGAATTCCATATTCTTTGGCTTGCTTACTGGCTTTCTACCCCTAACAGCTTGAGTGTCTCTTCGAAATGTGAGATGGCCTACTCCTGGGTGGTAAGGTATTTGGGAGCTATATGATCATCATTGGAGATGATGTTATGATTACTAATGAAAATAATTGGGCTTGTCTTCTCTGTCCGTATATGTAGTGTTTCTTTCTCTTCATTTGCTATTACTTTCCTTACCTCCTCAGGTTCGGCCTCCTCATTAGTCATCCAAGATGCTAGGGCCATCAGTTGCATGTCCCCCAAATTTTCATTGGCATCCCAAATATTCACATTAGTTAAGATGAGGTTATGTATGTAGAACTCAACCAATTTTTCTCTGTCTTGTAAGCTACGTTGGTCACATATTTCAAAGAATTTTTTGTAGTCTTGAAATGGCATGGATCCATGTTGTGCTAGGGTATTTATTTGGAATTGTATGCAATACTCTTTAAAAAAGAGTGCATAAAAGTTGGATGGCTATCTACACTCTAATGCCTCAATGGAGAGGCTTTCCATTGTGTCCAGTTGGGTTTCCTTCTCTTGCAACTTCTCCCTCAACAATATATTTTATGCCTATAGTTGTTCACTCATTGTGGACTCTTTCTCTCTTAGCTCACTTAAATCTTTTCCCATTTCAATGACCTTCTCTTCCATGAGGCCCACATCTTCCACCTTTTTGGAATTTGCAAGAAGCATCCATCTATGGGTTCTTCCTCTTTCTACTTCTAGTTCAAATAGAAGTGGAATTGCAAATTTTTGGGGAATAACTTTCCCTGATTCAATGAATTTATGATAGGAGCTCAAAATAGGCAATAGAATAGGATCCTCGAGCTCTCGGAAGTCCTTCTCAAATGTTTTTGGTGAAGCTGCCCACTCCTATGGTTGTTGTGTTACCTTCTTCCCCTCTTGTTGCTCATTATTCCCTTCATGTAGCACGTTCTATTCTTCCTATAGCACACTTTGATTTCCTGTAGCATGCTTTGTTGTTCCTGTATCAAAAGAGAGTTTAGAATTCCTATATGGAGATGTTGAAAATGTCCCTAGCCTATAGGTCAAACTATCCCGCAACATCACATGCACTTGCTCTTATTATTATTCAAAAAATACCATAACCAATGGTGGAAAAGATTAGTTGAATTTAGAAACAATCTAACTTATGCCAAAAACTCTTATCTAAGCAATGAATCAACTTCTAAACAACAAAAATTATATTCAAAATAAGATAACCAATGCAGACTTTCCAAGAAATCATCAACATAGTGTTTTTGGGCTGTGATTATAAATTCCTCTAATCAAGCTCCCATGAGGGAGATTAGATAGATTCAACAATCACAGGATTTTTCAGGAATTATATTGTACTAAAATGCAACAACTAACAAACATTCTAAGCTAAAAGGAATATAAATACATAAAAGATACCTAAGCTACTAGAGTTGGGCCCAAAAAAAAGAGCCTCATCCCTCTGAACTAACTCGGTGATGGATAAATAAGAAACTTCTCATTATCATTGTAGAAATGTCAAATACATCACATAATAGGTAAAAAATAACAGCCACCAGTGCTTGAGCTCAAAAGCTTCTTAGATGCAAAATTTTTTTAATCCTAATGAGTTCCTTGGCACCTTTATTTATACAAAAGTGTAACTACCAAGAGCTCCCTAGAATATATATATATATGTTTGTCTCCCAAAACTCGAGAAAGGTGGATCTATATCTTCCTTGAATTGTAGTGGCTTGGCTACCAATGACCTCACCCTATTTGGCTTCCAATGACTTCGAGTTGATGAGAGATAAAATGGTGATCTTGGCTATTTGAAGGAATTAAGGAGGTGTACAATCTCCTAAGATCTCTCCATGTTATCTACTTTGAGATCCTGCATTGAAATTATCTCAAAATTGCCCCAATTCCTGCATTTAAACCATATTAGGCCACATGACATAGCAACACATCTTTCACCCCTCTCACTGAGCATAATATAACAAAATTTGTAAATAAATGTGAGAAAGAGATCATTTTAAAGTTGGAGGATGATATTATGACCCCTATGATATACCTATTGTCAAGCGGTATAAATGCAAGATTTACATCGACATTTAAATTGTCAATCCGAGTTGGTAAAGTCAAAGGCATAGCACAATATATGCCATAAGAATACCTAAGGGATCTGTGGAATAAAAAGCGATATCTTGAAAATAATTCAAAGGCATCATTTAGAAAAAGGAACAAGATTCTTCAAAGCAAAGTAAACACATTGTGAATCTACTTCTGGCTTCTCTTCTCGGTTGAGTGACCCCTGCAAAAAGTCTACCTCAGTTTTCTAGGGTACAAGGGAATGTAGATTCCACTCAAACTGACAAATCATTTAGGAAATAAAGAATGCGATTTAGTTTTCAAAACCTCTCAAAGGATTACTTGCTAATTTGCAAAAATGGAAAGCATGAAATAAAACTAGGAAGCATAAAGCGACTTCATTCCAACTAATCTGAGAAAACCATTGAATGCTTTAAAAGGAATCTAGATTATATTTACATTACTTCTCTGGAGACAATTCAGTATTCAAATGTAAGGAAAGTGTGCAATAGGAATAAATAAGATAAATACATTTCCTACTTCTTTCAAGCTTAACCTGATACTATAAAATTATTAAGTACTTTCTCTTCAACGCAAAAATATTCTACAAGATTTGTGTATTGCTTAAAGCAGCATGAAGGAATGTCAATCACATCTTTTAACCTTAAGACATTCTAAGAATTATGTGAGCACTTCACTTTGCTAATAAAACAATATTACAATCTCTCCTCATGCTAATCTTAGCATTTTATTATTAAGATTTTAGGAGCGAGTGCGAGGATCAATTTCATATCTAAAATAATGGTTTTAAGGCAGTCACAAATGCTACAGGATGAGTTAAATCAACCACAACTCTTAATAAGCCATTGTATCCTTGTTATGTAGAAAATGAAATCAGGGCAAGTATCACACTTAACTTGTAATAAAAATAAGAGAGGCAGTAAAGAAACATTCTTTACCTATACTCTATCTCAGTCTTCATAGAAATACATTCCAAGAAAACAATGACATCATTAATCAAACTCAAATGGTTCGAGCAATGAAAAAGAACCATGGAATGAAATTACGAATCTCAAATGATCAAAGCATAGAGAAGAGCTATTCACACTTACACACTATGCATTTGTCAAAATAGAATGTAGAAAAAATCCTAAGAGGTATGGGGCAACAGACTGGCTGGTGGGCTCAAACCACCCACCTCGTTGCCCTTGCAACAGTTAAATCACAATCTCAAAAGATTCAAAGAAAAACTAGGAATATAATCCAGATGCTAGTTTGTATTAATTTCAAAATCTTGTTACATCAGTGTAGAATCATGCAGAGCTTCGCTCTAGTGGTCCCCTCTAGGGATCATCCCACTGGGCGTGTAAGCTCCTCCCTCTCTTAATAAAGTCGACCTCTGTCTATCAAAATACAGTTATAAAGTCTAATCCCCTTTTTTTTTTTATATATTTCATGGCCTTCATATTTATAACAATGATGCCTCCGAGTTACACAGATTGAAGGTTATTAGCAACTATAATTTTAGAGTTTAAAACCAACTCCTGTAGAAAAATAAGAGACTTGGCTATCAAATGGATTCGTATTGATATGGAGTTTCCATATAATCATAACGATCAGTGCCGAGTCATGAGATCTTCTTCATAACAGTCATTAGAGTATGACGCTTTTAACAACCTCTTTGGCTTCTAGAAATAGTTTGACGGCATGCTTTGACCTTAGCTCTACGCACTGCTTTGAAGACCTGGGTGCGATTAAGGAAACATATCACGATCTTGAACCTATTCTCTTCAAAACGCATATGATTGTTTTCCATCATGACAACTCAACATATGAAAATCATGGATGTGAGAACATGATTTGCATTGTTCGAACATGAATTGTTGTTAGAACAACAATTATGCACCTACCACAAGGATAACTTATTATCATTCCTAATTTCACATAAAATCTCTTCAAATCATCAGAATAAAGGGAACTGATATAAAAAATACACATTACCTCTGAATGCCTATATAATAGCCCAAGAGTGCATAAAAAGGATAATAAAGACTATAAACACCAAGTGCAGGAATAAGAGTTATTCAGCAAAAAGTATCAAAATCTAGACAAAATGGAGGCTCAACACTCCCCCATGCTAGCCTTCTTGCACGTCCTTGTGAAAGCCAAACCATGAGATAGAATTCAAAATTTAAAAAATGCAAGGTCATGGCCTAAAGCCCTACTGTATTAATTGAAATTTTTAGGTTATTTCCTCTTGTGTTCTTGGCCATGTTGATTTCTCTCTTTAAAATCTTGTTATGAGCAGCATAATATCTAGCTCTCTTGCTCCAATCCTCAGCCAACTTCTGCAACTTCTCATTCTTAACACTTAGCTTGTTTTGTTTACCGTGCATCTTAATGCATAATTTCTCATTGTATGGAATGACATTGATATGGTCCAAGAATGAGTTTCATCATAAAAGTGATTCCAAATATCCTCTAGAACATAATTACCTTTATCCATAAGTGTTATATGTGCATGGGTAATATCATAAGAATTCGACAGATATTCCGAGAGAGAAATCATAATTATAAAATCAGGGTACCCTTTGCATCAAAGTACCATATGTCATCACTCATAATTTTCTCAAGGTTAAAGAAAGAAATTTCCGAGGTAACCACAAACCAATCTTTTAGACTCGGGTTCTAGCCAACCTAAGTCCAGAGAGGGCTCTCTCTTTATAATTTAGCATTGTCTTGATATGATATTAGGCTAGTTATTAATGCTTAAGGAATTTGTTTTGATTTGTTTGGTGGAATTAAGGAAACAGGTGGGCAGAGCAAGTATTCAGGCCATTGGGTTATGGAGTCAAGAAGGAAAGGTTTAACAGGATTTTATTAATCACCGAGGTAAGAGTTGACAAGGCAAGCTAGCACTGCAAGGACAAATCTGAAGGTCTCAATGGATGAAAATCTTAACCAGGTCCAAGGGCAGTGAAGAATCCTTAACAGGGATTAAGATGAAGAAGGGAGGTTTGGCAAATAGTAAGGGCAATTAATAATCATGTACTAGGGGCCAATAGTGGGAATGAATTACAGAAGTAAGGGAGAAACTAAGAATTCCCAGAATTAAGCAATTTAGTAGAAAACATTAAATAAGCAAACAGTTAAAACAAAGAGCACTTAAGCTAATTCTAATGATATTATTCCTTGTTTTCTTTTAAGAATTATAAGAAACACATATGATATTTCATAACATAAAGTAAAACAATAATCAAACTCAAAGAAATTATACTTATTTGTTTCACACAGTGCACATGAATCGAGTGAAATGTCCTCAGCTTTATTTAATCGAGTAAACCAGTCCAGCCTTGATTACAATACCTCCTTTAGCTCCAAACAAAATTTGTCTACAGAAATGCTTTTTAATCTCACCCAAAATACTTCAAATGAAGAAGTATTTATACTAATTCTAAACTGAAATATCTTGAAAAAATATCAACATTGGTTTCACAAATATCTCCAACTGTTTTACATTAATAAAACTTAAATAAAGGACACTCTAAACTAATGAATCCATTTGGAACTATGTTTATGGATTTATGGTGAAAAAGAAGCGAAATTAGAATTTGATAGCAACTCTTAAGTGATGATGAGGCATCCCAGTCACTAACTGCTTCCTTCCTTTGTGCATTCTGCCCCAAAAATTCTGCAAACTTAGGGTCCAATGATATGCTTTTATATCTCAATCCGAGATAGATATGTAAACATTGAAGGAGGTTATAGTAAATAATTATGTTATTGAGATAAACCTCTCTCAGTTTCTAAAAATTCAGCTCCATAATTTCCCTATATTCTCTGCACAAAGATGTGAAAAAGAGGACTTTGCACAAATTGAAAAACAGGCTGTGAAGACATGCACTTATCTCCCTTTTGGTAATACCTGTGTAAAACGTGAGATAGGTTTTTGTAGATTGGCCTATTAGGAATACACACCTCCTCCAGTTTCTCAAAATATGTCTTGTATTGGCCACAATAGTTTTTGTAAAACTATGACTTAAACAGGAAATTTCTAAAGAATGTACCATTTTTGCTCTGATTTCATCTTTTAACCTTAAACTTCTTTTAACTGTTTTTCACTTTTACTTTGGATAAACTTCATTGTTGCTGGTGAAAGTATTTTCATATTTTTTTAACCCTTACTGCATCCATTTTTCTTTTTATTGTTTATTGTTTACTTTTACAAATCTGTTTTTTCATATGTCTTCACTTTGACAAGAATTTGTATGCTCTGTAAGTGTCTTCCCTGCTATTTATCTTCACGCTAGCTACTTTACTTCACTTGGTCTTCAATCTGATACTCTTTAAACTTGATACACTTTGACTATTCTTTACTGTGTCCTTTTACCTTCACTGTATATTTTAGCCTTTTTACTGTCTATTCCAACAGTAAATCATTTAATTTCATGTTTCCTCTGCATGTCTTTTAACTATATGTTTTATTTGCCATTTCTGTTTGAATATATTTTATAACAATCTCAGAGTAAACAAGTCTTATGACTAGTATTAAGACTATTTATCCATCGCTGCGGTCTTTTGATCACCTGTAAATCAAAACAAACTGTTAGGAAAATGTTGGGTTGATAGGGAGGGTCATTAATGGATTTATCGAGCTTTATAAGTCTATGGAGTGTGTCCAAAATGATTTCAGGAGGTAAACCATGCTTGAATTGGTTAGCAGAGGCTTCAGGTGGAGCAAAAGGGTTTCATAAGTTTACATAGTAGAATGGACGAAGGGTGAGAAAACCTGGGTTCTTGGGGTTTGAACTTTAACGAGAAAACTATTAAAATATGGCGTGAATTGAATACTAGATGGTTTGTCGCGTAGCGGGCGGGCGGTAAGTGGTTTGTTTCGCACAGCTTTTGGGTTCTTGGCGGTATTGGGGGGAGGCCGCCTGATGCCATTCATTGGGCACCACGTACCTGCGGGCTAAACAATGAAACCTCTCACATCGGGTGGGCAAAGGTCGACCTTCGGAGGCCGCCCGATATGACCATCAGTTGTTGGATCTGAAGGGGTTAGATCGCACAGTGGTCGGGGTGTACTTTGATCAAGGAGTTTATGTACGGACCCGACGGGGTAATTATGAGCGGTGGGATTAATTAATTGTGGGTTAGGGAGGTTTAATGACATTGGGAGCGATTTCATTGGCAGGGTTGATTATTAATTAACCACTGATTGATTAATTAATTTCTTTCTTTCGGCGGTGGGTCATGGTTATTAATTAGTCGCTAATCGACTTAATTAATCCCATTAATCAATTTATTGTGAGGTTTATGTTTCAAACCTCGGGGTGGGATATTATCATATCGGATTTAATAAAATATACGGGGAAGGGTTTATTTTCAAGAGTTAAGTAAATTTAACGGAAATTAAAAGTTAATATGAAATCAAAGTGGAAGTGGGTTTTTTGCACTAAGTATAACGTGTTTGACATTTATTTACATATTCACACCTACACATTATAACTTAGGCTAAATGCTTTTTGTGGGTTTTTTGTGGAAAAAGGGGTTTTGTATGGGGGTAATTACTTTCCTAGGCAAATGGTGATTTTACCTTAGGAAAAGGGATTTTTAGGGGAAATGAATGAATTATGGAGGGGGTGAATGTTGATGAGGGGACTTTAGCACTTAGACCCTATGCGTTATTAGGTTGAGGGTCTGGTCCCTCCAGAAGTCAGAGAAATTCTCTAATCCCCTTTAACTTAAGGTTTTAGGTACTTTGATTTTAGTTATGAGAAATTAGTAAAATTAAAGGTAAAATGAATGGGGAAATTAATCACTTGACTTTCCGTAACTGCTCAATTATCATCCATACTTTAGCAACTTGATGATGCAAGTAAATGATATGATCTTAGCTAATCATTCATCATATTTCTGCAACCATGCAACTACTTACCCATCTTCTCATCCTACCATTTTTTCTACTCTTTATTAGGGTGCACTTAAGTTGGCAAACCCTTATCAAAACTTTTCTTTTCTTTTACAATAAAAATCTATCTAAGTATATCCTTATTACATCCAAGGGCTCAAATTAAATTGTTGAGCTCCTTTTATTTACTGTACCTATCTACTTATCTGCAAGATTAAACAGTTTGGTCAGATTTTATTCTCTATCTCTAAGCATGAAATTCAAAACATGGAATAACGAAGCTTAATCTATTTGGTTACCATGGATTGTGGCATAAACAACAAGTTGCACACAATCATTATTATACAAATAATAAAATAGCAGTAGCATTTGGACTTGCACACTTTCATGGTCTTTTTGTTTTTGGGGTTCATATTCTTTATCTTTTTTGACCTTTTTTATTCTTTTTGTCCTTCGATTTTTATTTTAGGACATACCCTCTTTACATTTTTTAATTTTTTATAATATGAAAAACGTTTGCAGAAAGAAAAGGTATGTACATATTACAGAGTTAAAATCAACCAATCATAAATTATGACACCTATTGGTATAGGAACCTAACAGTGGCTCCACTTGGGTGTGGCATTTCCTTGTGAAATGTCAAGAACGCCATTGACTAGTAGCCTAATCCATTGGGCCAATCCCACACGTGTATATGCCCTGCTGTATAATCTTTGTGACTAAAACTTTTGAACTGAAACTACACCCTTTTCTGCAAACTGAAATATGATCTAACATAACTTCTTGTTGAAAACTGAATTTATTCAAACTGAAATTCTACGTACTTAATCTAATCAGCTTTCTGACTGCTGGTTAGGTAAAATGAAACAACCAATACAACCACTCAAGTGTCATATACATTGGTAACTTTTGTTTCTTTTGCTTCTTCGTGGTTAAAATTGAGATTCTGTAATCAAATATAACTTTGTTAACCTTTGAGAAGATAAGGAAATACTTGATTTCATTTGTTGACTCTAGAAACTGTACAAATGGATCTTGTAATATATATACACTATTCTTGAACTGATTCAAACAACTGTACATCTATTGTGTATGGCCTGCATTCCATGAAACTGAAATGTCACTTTTATCTTTAAAACTCTACAAACTTTCAGATGAGCTTTGAGATGATACTTCTACTGATTAAAATGTCTGTCTGGTGAAACTATCATCATCTTTATTTTGACTCTCATAGTCTGTTAATGGAGAAAAATTATAATTGCATTAATTATCCATCCTATCGGCTATTGGATCATAAACAACTTGGAAGGATTGTTGCAACTTATTGCCTATAGGTTTGAATGGAACTTCATGATTTTCTAAAAACTACTCATCATTTTTTACATATAGATTATGCAAATTTCCTTTCAAAAACTGAACTGCTTCAGAACGGAATTCTAGGGAATTATCTTGGACCATTTGATCAGATGTTCTAGCTTCTAAGTCTTCTTCTTCAACCTGGCATTCAATATCATTTTGGGGCTGCAAATCTAGATATGAGAAGTCTTGAACAAGGATTTTATTGCCCTCTAGACAGTTAGTATCAAAACTTGTTGACATTTGATTTCTAATTTCATGAAAGTTATCTCTGATAAACTGAAATGAGGCAAAACACAATGGTAATGTTCGTTCACTGAATTCAAAATTTTCTACACTTTCCTCCTCATTCTCATAGCTGAAATGAACAAGTTGATCACTATTTTCAAGCTCCTGAACATGAACTTCCTTATTCCTCAAATTAACTTTTGATTCCTCTGCAAGCTTAATTTGGATTTGAGGAACGTAATCATTATTATAGTGATTAAGATTAGGCACATCATCATAAGAAGTAATGTCACCAAATGTACATATTAGATCAGCAGATTGCCTCTCCACATATGGTTCTATAACTCTACCTTCATATTTATGGTAGTTGGAATTAACAGGAATTTGTTCATGGTTGTCAAACTCTTATTTTTGTGAAACAAATGTGTAATGGTGATTTTGAACAAAAATTTTATCTTTCATGGTGATATTCTGTATCGTTTCCTCTATTTTTTTCCACAAAATGTCGAGTTTTTCCTCTGTTTCTGCTTTCAACTTTTCTCTTCTAATTTGTAGATTAACTTCTACATCTACTGCCACGTTCTGCATCTGTTCCAGCGTTGAGCGGTTTCTTTCTCTTAGATTAAATTCTATCTCTGGATCAAATGCTCTTGGGTAATGCAAAAGAGTTGAACTAGGGGGAGGTCTTATATTTGATGGCATTGAATAATAGGCTTGATTAAATCTGTCTGAAAATTGTTGTATTGTTTCATCTGGATATCTTTTTAACTGAGTATATTCTTCTATGATTACAAGAAGATTGACTTTGATTATCCATCTTTCAAGGAAGAGTTTGAGAAACTGTTGGAGATTTGAAATGCTTGCCTCAGACAGGGTTTTGAAACAACTCTTGAATTTGTATTGCAAAGAGCAAAAAGCATAATATTGACATCCTATTCATTTACTTCAAATAAGTTAAGATAATCCTCAAAAGCTTGAATATGTTTTTGGGCAGTGATACCATTCTCTCCATAAAACCTTGGGAGGTGCTTGTGATAATTGTTAGGGAAAGCATGGAGTGTAGCAGGTAACATGAAGGGCTTATATCTATCAGGAACTTTACAAGGTATAGGAACATGTACAGGGATTGTATGATTAGTTTTGATTGTTTCATATTCTTTAATTGGAATATGATCTTCATTAGATTCATAAGAAAGTTGTTTATATATGTAAGGGGAATTTATATCTACATTTTTCAAAGGAAAATAATAAAAATTTAATCTAAAACCTTCTCTAGAATACAATATACATTGAAACATTTTATCAATGAGAAAGAACATAATGTCTTGGATAATGATCCAAGTTAAAAGCCTGATCTTTTCACACAGTTCTTTCAGGTTCATTTCTCCGATGGAGTCTTGATTTTGAAATTGATTTGGAGTCACTCGGTGGATGATTTTAACCTTTGTGTGTTTGATCACTGTCCACCATCATAGATCAAATCTAAACCTATAAAACAATTCTAGAGAAAATATTAGTTCTCCCCAGTATGGTCGCCACTATGTTATCACTCATAATTTTCTCAAGGTTAAAGAAAGAAATTTCTGAGGTAACCACAAACGAATCTTTTAGACTCATGTTCTAGCGAACCTAAGTCCAGAGAGGGCTCTCTCTTTATAATTTAGTGTTGTTTTGATATCATATTAGGCCAGTTATTAATACTCAAGGAATTTTTTTTTATTTGTTTGGTGGAATTAAGGAAATAGATGGGCAAAGCAGGTATTCAGGCCATTGGCATATGGAGTCAAGTAGGAAAGGTTTAACAGGATTTGATTAATCACCGAGGTAAGAGTTCAGAAGGCAAGCTAACATAGCAAGGAAAAATCTGAAGGTCTCAAAGGATGAAAATCTTAAGCAAGGCCAAGGGCAATGAAGAATCCTTAACAGGGATTAAGATAAAGAAGGGAGATTTGGAAAATAGCAAGGGAAATTAAGAATCCTGTACTAGGTGCCAATAGAGGGAATGAATTACAGAAGTAAGGGAGCAACTAAGAATTCCCAGACTTAAGCAATTTAGTAGAAAACATTAAATAAGAAAACAGTTAAAACAGAGAGCACTTAAGCTAATTCCGATGATATTATTCCTTGTTTTCTTTTAAGAATTATAAGAAACACATATGATATTTCATAACATAAAGGAAAACAATAATCAAACTTAAAGAAATGATACCTATTTGTTTCCCACAGTGCACATGAATCGAGTGAAATGTCCTCAACTTTATTTAATCCAGTAAACCAGTCAAGCCTTGATTACAATAGCTCCTTTAGCTCCAAATGAAAAATGTCTACAAAAATTAATTTTAATCCCACACAAAATACTTCAAATGAAGCAGTATTTATACTAATTCTAAACTAAAATATCTTGAAAAAATATCAAGATTGGTTTCACAAATGTCTCCAACTGTTTTACAATAATAGAACTTAAATAAAGGACTCTCAAAAATAATGAATCTATTTGGCACTATGTTTATGGATCTATGGTGAAAAAGAAGAGAAATTAGAATTTGATAGCAACTCTTAAGTGATGATGAGGCATCCCAGTCACTAACTGCTTCCTTCCTTTGTGCATTTTGGCCCAGAAATTCTGCAAACTTAGGGTCCAATGATATGCTTGTATATCTCAATCCGAGATAGATATGTAAAAATGGAAAGAGGTTATTGTAGATAAGTATGTTATTGAGATAAACCTCTCTTAGGTTCCCAAAAGTCAGCTCCATATGTTCACAATATTCTCTGCAAAAAGATGTCAAAAACATGACTTTGTACAAACTGAAAAATAGGTTTCCAAGGACATGCATTTATCTCCCTTTTGGTAATACCCGTGTAAAAAGTGAGATAGGTTTTTGTATATTGGCCTATTAGGAACAAAAAAATCCTCCATTTTCTCGAAATACCTCTTGGATGACACAATAGTTTCTGCAAAACTATGAATTAAACAGGAAATTTCTGAAGAATGTACCATTTTTGCTCTGATTTCATCTTTTAATCTTAAACTTCTTTTAACTGTTTTTCCCTTTTAATTTAGATAAACTTCATTGTTACTGTTGAAAGTGTTTTCATCTTTGTTTAACCTTTACTGCATCCATTTTTTTTTTACTGTTTACTTTTACCACTCTGTTTTTTCATCTATCTTCACTTTGACATGAATTTGTATGCTTTGTAACTATCTTCCCTACTGTTTATCTTCATGCTAGCTGCTTCACTTGACTTGGTCTTCAATCTGATACTCTTTAACCCTGATACACTTTGACTATTCTTTATTGTGTCTTTTACCTTCACTGTATATTTTAGGTTTTTTACTGTCTATTTTAACAATGAATCATTTAATTTCATGTTTCCTCTGCATGTCTTTTAACTGTATGTTTTATTTTCTATCTTTGTTTGAATAGATTTTATAACAATCTTGGAGTAAATAGGTCTTATGACTAGTATTAAGACTGTTTATCCAAGGCTGCATTCTTTTGATCACCTGTAAAACAAAACAAACTGTTAGGAAAGCATTGGGTTGATAGGGATGGTCATTAATGGATTTATCGAGATTTATAGGTCTATGGAGTGAGTCAAAAATAATTTCGGGAGGTAAACCATGCTTGAATTGGTTATCAGAGGCTTTAGGTGGAGTAGAAGGGTTTCATAAGTTTACATAGCAGAATGTGCGAAGGGCGACAAAACCTGGGTTCTTGGAGTTTGAAATTTAACGGGCAAACTTTTAAAATATGGCGTGAAGTGAACAGTAGATGGTTTGTCGCGTAGCAGGCAGGCAGTAAGTGGTTTGTTTCGCACAACTTTTAGGCACTTGGCGGTATTGGGGGGAGGCCACCTGATGCCATTCATCAGGCGCCACGTAGTGGCAGGATGAACAGTGAAATCGCTCACATCGGGCGGGTAAAGATTGGCCTTCAGAAGCCGCTCGACATGAGCGTCAGCCATTGGATCTGAAGGGGTCAGATCACACAGTGGTCGAGGGTGTGATTTGATCAGGGAGTTTATGGAGGGGCCCAACGGGGTATTTTTGAGTGGAGGGATTAATTAATTGCAGATTAGGGAGGTTTAATGACGTCAGGATCAATTTCATTGGCAGGGTTGA
This sequence comes from Pinus taeda, assembly GCA_000404065.3. Taxonomy (NCBI): domain Eukaryota; kingdom Viridiplantae; phylum Streptophyta; class Pinopsida; order Pinales; family Pinaceae; genus Pinus; species Pinus taeda. Next base: position 3,637 of record APFE031330243.1, on the reverse strand, counting down.
TTATTAATTAACCACTGACTAATTAATTAATTTCATTGTTTCGATGGTGGGTCATGGTTATTAATTAGTTGCTAATCAACTTAATTAATCCCATTAATTAGTTTATTAATAAGTTTATGTTTCAAACCTTGGGGTGGGATATTATCATATGGGATTTAATAAAATATACGAGGAAGGGTTTATTTTCGAGAGTTAAATAAATATAACAGAAATTAAAAGTTAATATGAAATGAAAGCGGAAAAGTGGGTTTTTTGTGCTAAGCATAACGTGTTTGACATTTATTTACATATTCACACGTACACATTATAACTTAGCCTAAATGCTTTTTGTGGTTTTTTTGCGGAAAAAGGGGTTTTGTATCGGGGTAATTACTTTCCCTAGGCAAATGGTGATTTTACCTAAGGAAAAGGGATTTTTAGGGGAAACAAGTGAATTATGGAGGGGGTGAATGTTGATGAGGGGACTTTAGCAGTTAGACCCTATAAGTTATTAGGCTGAGGGTCCGGCCCCTCCAGAAGTTAGAGAAATTATCTGAGCCCCTTTAACTTAAGGTTTTAAGTACTTTTGACTTTACTTATGGGAAATTAGTAAAATTAAAGGTAAAATGAATGGGGAAATTAATCACTTGACTTTGCGTAACTACTCCATTATCATCCATACTTTAGCACCTTTATGATGAAAGTAAATGATATGATCTTAGCTAATAATTCATCAGAATTATGTAACCATGCAACTACTTACCCATATAGTCATCCTACCATTTTTTCTACTCTTTATTAGGGTGCACTTAAGCTAGAAAACCCTTATCAAAACTTTTCTTTTGTTTCACAATAAAAATCTATCTAAGTCTATCCTTATTACATCCAAGGGTTCAAATTAAATTGTTGAGTTCCTTTTATTTACTCTACCTATCTACTTATCTGCCAAGATTAAACAGTTTGGTCAGATTTTAGTCTCTATCTCTAAGCATGAAATTCAAAACATGGAATAAACAAGCTTAAACTATGGGTTGTGGCATAAACAACAAGTTGCACACAATCCTTATTATACAAAAAGTAAAATAGCAGTGGCATTTGGACTTGCACACTTTCATGATCTTTTTGCTTTTGAGGTTCATATTCTTTATCTTTTTTGACCTTTTTTGTTCTTTTTGTCCTTTAATTTTTCTTTTAGGACATACCCTCTTTACTTTTTTTAATTTTTTATAATATGGAAAACATTTGCAGAAATCAAAGGTATGTACATATTACAGAGTTAAAATCAACCAATCATAAATTATGACACCTATTGGTATAGGAACCTAACACCATACACATAAAAAATATACGTGCATATACCATTATGTTTATTGAAATTCGAGAGCATGGAGTACCTACTACAAAATCATGGAAGATGGCAGGGGGAATATTTAAATATTAACAGTCAACAGGGAAATATTAAGACATCGATACATAATTTTAAAATTTCCATCAAGTATGAAACATAACTATAGTGTCTACTAAACCATGTTACAACCCTTATGTAAGCATTAAGTGCAAGAATGATAAAATTATGAAGGGTAATAAATCTTTGATGTAACAAGATCAGGTATAAGAATGCAGTACTTTGTACAAAACATTATGAAAAAAAATATTGTACCATTATGATAGATATTGCATACTTGTTGTACTGTCTCAAATGAACTCCCTGTTTGTCATAGATTTCTTTTCATAATTCTATTGTTTTCTCAGAGTCTTATTAACATCAAAATACTCAAATCTTTGTTGAAAAGGTGCAATTTCAAGAAGACTACCACAAGATTCTTGCACCTGCTATAGAAATCCTATACCTAGGCCATGTAATTCTTATTTAGAGGCAACCACAATCAACACACATTGTTTTCCATCAACACCTTGCGAGTAATCATCATTGAGTAATTCATCACTCTAAATACTATGAAAAATTAAAGTGAGTTATGAAACTAGAAAAGGGAAATAAAAATTGAACAAGACGACACATTCCTAGATTAATCAACAAATTCTTCATTGAACAATCTAAATTTTGTTGTCATCAATATGCAAAACTAAATTTCTTCTTAATCTAGTATGAAGAATTACCTTCATTAAGGGTACCACATTCATTAAAGATTCTTAATTTTTGGAAAAATAGAACTCAAAGCATCATGCTCAAATAATCTTAAAACCATTATCCAAGAAATAAAATGATGATTTTTAGGGAAAGAGAAATATAGCTGAGTAAATCATAGTGTGCAATTAACTTTAATACCATAGACATGGCCCTGCTTCCCGCATGCATCTATAGCCTCGGTAGGGATGTCTTTTGACCTAGCTAAATGCACGTGTCCCACTTACTAGATATAGATTCAGAGTTATCGTATTTAATTTTAAAATTTAGATGAAGGCCACTATCCTAGCTTGGTAACCTACTGATGGCAGTGCCACTCACAAGAAGTAACATGGATGAATAGGTCGACTCGTGATGAGACCTCCCGTCTTCAAGCTTTTTAGCTGAAAGCCATTACTTTGGCTTGGTGATGAGTATCAGTAATGTCATGCATGTTAGATCTCATGATTGTGGTAGGTTAGCTCATCACGAGATCTCCTATCCTCCAATCAACCCTTTGTAAACTTTGGTTATGATTAAATTTAAAGGTTACTTAATATGTGGGGAGGCATATCTACTCCTTAAGGGTATGGGATGGTGTGAAAACTTTTAAATGACTAATAATTACTGGTTAGTTCCTCTACCCTAAAGATTCATTTAAATAATATGTCCTAGATAATGAATGAAAGATTCTTTGAGTTAATAATGCTAGTGTTCTCATGAATGGCTCATTATGATATTTGTAGGTTTTAATCCAGTACAAAAATTACCTGCATACAAATTCTAAAACACAGAAAATAAACAATGTGAGAGCATAACACATAAAACACATATACACAGAGATTTTCCCCTGGATCCCAAAACCGAGACTACCAGATTGATTTTTCATTATGTTCCTTTCAATTTTAGTATATATATTTAAACATGTTGAAGCATCCAATACCATGGACCGAAAACCATCGTGTCCAAAACCATGTGTCAAAACAATGCACAAAACCATAGGTAGGTCCACCCAACCTAATATAGGGTCCAAAAAAGTTTCCTCGGGGCACTGCCTTGGACCTCGTAGAGGGAGGATACCCTTCCCCCTTAAACCCCTTGGACAGGGGGTGCTATCGCCCCCCCCCTGTGACCCCACCACTATGCAATCAGCGCAACGAAAGGGGGGGCTCCCCCCCCCACCTCTAACCCCTCGGTTAACTAGGGGGCTAGTCATGGAAAGAATATAGCACAACCCAACATTCTCCCACTTGTTGTCTTCTTTCCACAAGGCAGTCACAAGAGAGCTTAGTCATTTATCCAGCCTTGCAACACCCATTCTTTCTCTACACCAAGATAAATTCTCAGAGCTCACATATTTTGTCAATGCATCTGCAGTATTCTTCAAATTATCCACCTTTACCAACAACATCTTCTTGTCTTCTATCATATCCCTCACAAAGTGATATTGAACATCAATGTGCTTCGTCTTTGAATGGTAAGCAAGGTTCTTTGCCAAGAAAATTGCACTTTGGCTGTCACAATCTATCCCTA
>APFE031330237.1:0-23065 GCA_000404065.3 Pinus taeda | reverse complement strand
AAAAATAAATAAATAAGAAAATATAATTGTTTTTTTCTTTTTCCACTAATCAAGTAATATGTTCCATTTGTTCACGTGGAGAAAATTCACATTCATTTCCCTTTTTTTCAAGTATATTATATATTTGATTTCATTGCTAACAAAACCCAAAAAGAATGGATTAAGATGAGGAGGCATCTGTTCATGAAGCTCGACCAACATAAACGAGAACAATGCATCATAGGATTTTCAACAGGCCTTAAAACTAGCAGAAACAGATCAACCACAAACCTGCATGGAACTCGACTGTCCAGTGACCGATCTGGACGATATTTAACTCCATATGTGCAGCGAAAACTCGAGATTCAAACTTTACCAAAAAGATTATTTGGATTTACAGCAGAGTTAGTGAAACAGAGATAAACATTTCCACTAAGCCTTCATTATTGTTTTCCCTGAAATCATAAATTTGATTGATGCAAAGGTTAAGGCGCGGTCGAAGATTCAAGATCGATATCTTTCCTAATAGTAGCTTCACAAAATCTGCATCAAAACATCAAATCCCTAAAATTGTGCAACAAAATCTGTATGCAACCATCTAATTGCTCAAATCGCTCAAATTGTTGCTCGAATTTGTGCTAGAATGAAGAGAACCACGAGTTGCTGGAAAAAGGTCAAAACTCATCATTAAGAGGAGGTCGAACTGCGCTCAAGTGACCTATTTTTCCAGAGCCGCAATGAGCTATGACTTCTCATTCTCTATCTGTGAAAATTGACCTGAAAGTGAAATATATTTCTACTTGTGAAGAGCACAGTTCTATTCTACGGTAATGGTGGTAGTGTCACCCTAGGCCTCTGATGTATCCAATTGTTCCTATAACTCGCAGATGTACGCGTACGCTTTTTGAACAATTACAGTGATATTTCAACTATTGGCCGCCTCTTGCAGCTCCTCATCTAAGACGAAGAGTGGCATTTTGAACCACCCTGCCTTTCTCAAATCTCACAGAGAAACCCTTATTTAGTTATTTGCTTTCTTCCAACCCTAGGCAATTGGTTCCGCCTACCTCATCAACGCTGCCATGGACAGAAGAGAAACAGATATAATAAAGGTTCAAGGAGTGATGAATCAAACCTTTGACTTCCCGACTGTAAATGAACAAATGATGAAGCGGAAAGAGGTTGCACAGTCTTCATTTCGAATTCCTTGGCCAAGTTTAATAGCCTCTAAGTTCCTTAATGCCTGACATTGAATTTGGCTTATTGCATATTTATATATAGATTTGGCTCATTTGAAAGATGTGTTTGGTTTTAAAAAAAAAAAAATGCTTTTCTTCATGCAGCCACCAAAATAGGGTCCCGAAGAACCGCAATTTCCTCTCAAACCGTTAGGAATTCGAAGAAACTATTTTTGGGTTATGTCAATAATTATGTTCCAGAAAAAACCCATGTCTTCAATTTTCCATATTTTTTTTAATTACAAAACATGTTTCAAAACGACATTTAAAAACTATTGCGTCTTCTAGCAATGCTTGTAATAAAATCAAATCAGTTAGGTCATGACTCAATTCCAAACCCATCAATTCTTCTATAGATTGTGATCTGCGAGGAAAGGAATTCAATTCATGGTCACATGAAATGCCACTCTGAAACCCATCAAGATAGCATTGATGCCCATACAGAAGAGTCACAGCAAAATGAGACACAAGATTGATAAGAAAGTTAGAATGATCTAGAGTTTGAGGTTGACCATCGAAACGGGAAATCAAACAGGATTGATAATTGGATGAAGGGATAGGGATCCAAGTGACCCAGCTATGCAACCCAACATGGCACACTTTGTTCACAATTAAGTCAAGTGAAAAAAAAAAAAAAAAGGATCTCATTATTACAGAAATTATGAGCTCCAAAAATTCAGAAGCCGAGAACAAAGTAAATGTAGAGAATTCAACCTCATGTTTGAATTATTTATATGCAGACTTGGCTTGCTTGAAGAAATGGTCCCAGCGCATACAAGACCTAGCCTAAGAGGAAATATGGTTTTCTTAATCAAATCACTAAACTATAGATTTCATTTTTAAATTTGAAATCCGAAAATAAATGAATTAAAAAAATATAATATAATAATTGATTTTCAATTTCTTATAATGTTGTAGTTTTAATGATTTGGTGCAATTTCTGAGCAAGAGATTTTTATATTATTTTTGAAAATAAATCAGTAGATTTTCTGATCTTCCTAATCGCTCGAAGTACATGAAGAGAGCATACTAATCTATTGATTTGTTTTTTTATTTTTGCAGGTTAGCGTGGATGAAGTGGCTCTTACTAAATTTATTTATGAGAAATGTGGATGATTTTTTAATTATTTTTATCTTTTGAAAACAAAACTAAAGGAAAGCTTCTATGAGATTTCATTTTATTTTTTCTAATCTATTCTACCTTTAACTTAAAGATTTTTTTTATTTCCTAGGTAAAAGAATGCTTCCAATGAAGCCACCTAACCTACGAACTAAGAATTATAAAATGCTCACATCAAGATTTAAAATTTTCACCTTATGATTTGCAAACATGTGAGTAACTTGTCTTATTCTTGGAGTTGGCACAAGGTTCTTTTGAAACCAGTCTTTGATATTGTTCTTACTCTCCAAGAAGTACCTGTTTGACATCTTCAAATTTCTCATCCGTAGACGAATTAGTAAGAAATGGAGGGTTTGATAAAAAAACTGAATTTAAAATCAAACTAAGTATGAAAAATCAAAAAGCTCAAACTTGAACACATTTATGAAGATCATGTTGTCACCAGGTTTCACAAGTTAGTCCATAAAAAGAAATTGCAATAAAAATAACTTTCTAATTCTATCTCCAAGTCATCCTCCTCGACAACGGTGCCAAAATGTTGGGTCTAAAATGTGGATGCAAGTTAGAGTTTCATTTACTATCAATCCAGGTAAGTAAAACTTTGAGGATCATCCAATATATATGGACTTAGAGAGAAACTAAACTAAGATAGGTGAAGAAATGTCAAAGCTCCCTTACAGGAAGTCTTTCATTGGGATTTCCAACACCTATTTAGTCATTTAATCAAAATTAAATCTAAATACATTGTGACAAGTGTAAGAATATTAAAGCTCCCTTACAGGAGACTGTTCATTAATATTTCTAATCATCTTAATCAACAAACTATTTGAAACTAATGAAATTAAAGCACTTAAACCTAATTCTGATTTATTGCATGAGATATTAAAGCTCTCTTACAAGAGACTATTCATTTATATCTCAAGCATATGAATCAGAAACTTAAACTAATGAAATTAAGCATTAAATAACAAATCAGATTCATTAAAAGAAACATTAATACTTTCTTACGAAATGTCATTCGTTAATATTTCAAACATATGAACCAATAATTTAATCTAATGAAATTCACAAACAAACATAAAATGAAAGTTTACCAAAACAAAACGAGCATGCAAGTGAGGCAATGTGGGCCCTCCACAGCTCCACAAGCACACCTAGAAATAAGTCAAATGTAGAAGAAAATCCAATCCACTTTATTTATCATCAATTGCAAATTGCAATTACAAACTCCAAGTTCTACATTCTAAGAGGTCCTAAACTCTATATTACAATGATTCTAAAATCTAAAATTACAAAGGAAGGACTAAGTTTCTAAATTCTAAAAATTAAGATTACAAATGAAGGAGATAACACTCTTATTTATACAACACGATGAGATAACAAACTCATAATGATGATCCACTATTCCCTCCTTTGATCCACATATTTCTCAACCAATGGTGACACATAACCCTATCTTCCATTATCTCCTCCATGATGTATATCTTCTCAAATTCGAATTTAGCCTTGGGAGGCCACATAAGAGGATTTTGGAAGATTCCTTTTAACCTACACATGTCAACAAACTCATTCCAATTGTTAGGTATATGTATAATCATACTATATTCTAAAGTTTAACCATAAATTCACTTTAAAATACTAAGAATTAATAATGTTTTGGAAAACGCAAAGGTAACCCATATAATGATGAAATTGAAGTGGATATGATGACATGGTGGTGGAATAGAGGTGAGAAAAATTGTGAATGGAGTGAAAGTGGATTTATTTTAAGGATAATTATTAGGCCCAACAAGGGCCAATCTTGCATTGCCTATATCTTTTTGGGATCAACCCTGACACCTTCACGACCCACAATGTGTCCCAAATACTCGACTTCTTCCGCGCCAAAACAGCACTTGGAAAATTTGACAAACAATTTGTGATTCTAGAGCAGTCGCAAGATCGGGTCTACATGTTGAATATAGTTTTCCCAGTTTACGTTGTAGATGAGAATTCCATCAAGGAAAACAACGACAAAATTTTGGAGATATGGTTGCAACAGGTGATTCATGAGGCTTTGAAAAGAAGATGGAGCATTATAGAGACCAAATGGCATGACCAAGCATTCATAATGGCCTTCATGAGTTCGGAAAGTAGCCTTGGGAATGTCTTCTTCTTTCATGTGTATTTAGTGATAGCTAGAGCGAATATCTAGCTTGCTAAATAATTGAGCACCATGTAGTTCATCGAGCAGATCATCAACCACTGGTATAGGGAATTTTTCTTTGACAGTGAGCTTTTCGAGGGCCCGAAAGTCCGAACACATGCACCATTCTCCATCTTTCTTTAGCACCATGACCACTAGTGATGAATAAGGACTGATGCTAGGATGAATAACCACTGCTTCAAGGATTTCCCTGATGATTTTTTCAATTTCATTCTTTTGGGCGAAAGGATATCGATATGGGCACACATTAGGCAGTTGGGCCCCCAGGACCAAAGGGATGTTATGATCATGTTCACCTCTAGAGGGTGGAAGCTCTTTAGGTTTGTCAAATATCTGCTGGTGGTGGTGTAAGACCTGTTGCATCTCAGGATGAATATGAAGAGTAGTGGGTTCTATGGCCTGGATGGAATTACACTGGGAGATGACTCCATGATGGAATTTTTTCAACAACTTTTCCATTCGATGTGAGCTTATGATAGTAGGTGCACCTGCCTGGATTCCACGTAGTGTATGAATGTGGTCATTCTGCTTAAAACTCATATATAACTCCTAGAAATCCATTGTGATTGGGCCTAGTGTGCAAAGCCATTCGGCACCCAAGACAATGTCACAACTACCCATATTAATCGCAATCATGTGGGTCTTTAGGCGGTATTATCCCATATGAAGTTTAATATTTTCGCAGTGGCCTTTACATTTCATTGTCCCCCCAATCAGCAATAAGGACTTGGAAATTAGATGCTTCCCTTACAAAACTATGAACAACTTTGGTGACTCGCTTATGGATAAAATTATGAGTGTTGCCACTATCAATCAATACCACTACGGGGCGATGTTTAAGAAAGCCTCTAATTTTGAGATTTTGGGGCACAAAAATGCCCGCCAAAGCATGTAGCGAGATAACTAGTTCATCTGGTGTAGCTATGAGATCATTGCCTTGTTGGGTTTCCTCAGATTCATCCTTTGCCCCCCTAAGGGATGGGGCTTCCTCAGATGAGTTGTGATCAATAACATCAATTTGAAATAATTTGGGTTCCTTGCATTTATGCCCCGAGGAGTATTTGTCATCATAGTAGTAGCACAATCCTTGTTTTCTTCATTCCGCCATTTTTGTTGGAGACACCTTTAGAACCTTAAGTGTTTGGGTAGGTCCCTGAGCCTGGGTGGGACGCCCCTTGGGTATGAAATTTGGACGATTAGATTGGGCAGCTAAAGCAAGTTCTACTTCAACAATCTTTGTGCAAGTGTCTATCCAAGTAGGTGGGTGGTGCATCCAGACATGTGCTTGGATGGCTTCTTTGAGACCACTAATGAAACACTCCAAGTAGAATTCATCTCCTAGACCTTCTGCTCAGATGGCCAATGTCTCAAAGGCTGCAATGTAGTCTTTTATTGTGCCTGTCTGTGGGAGCTTAGTAAGATGGCCCAAAAAATTAGATTCTATGTCAAAGCAGTCACAAAGGGCTTTTGAGAATACCTGCCAAGTTATGTTCCCGGGATAACATTTCACATGCCACTATCACCATTGCCATCTCTCTTGGTCCAAGTAAAGGGCTCCACACGTAGTTTAGTTGGATCATCGCAAATATCATTCAGAATGAAATATTATTCCATTTGTGCTACCCATACTACCAAATTAGAGCCATCAAATTTATACATGTCCAACTTGGGTGGCTGAGAGTGGGAATGTTGGTGATTTCCATGGAAGTGAATATGATGGCTAGATTCTCCTTCAAGGTGTTCATCAATACTATGCGCCTCTTGATGCAACCTCGACGTGGTCTTAGTGAGGTGTTCAATGAATGCTGAAATTTTGTCCAGTTGTTCCTTGAAATTATCCAACCTTGTTCCAAGGTGCTCGATCTTCTCATTGGCCATGACTTGAGCTCTGGTTTCTACCATACACAGATATCGATCACTTGACGTCACTTCGAAAAAATTTAAGACTGCCAGAAAATTGAAGCTGACAAGTGAATGGTACCACTGCGATCAACTCATTGTCCTAAATCTTATGAGCTAAGTCTCATGTAAGCGTCTCGGGATATATTTTCCCAACATTCATCTTGGAATAAGTGTCCCTTAATCGTGGTCTTATTTTTCACATGAACTTTTCACCAGGGTTGTTACAGAACCCTCCACCTTGGGGAACATCATCATCAGTGTTAAACCACACCATGACCTCAGCAAAACCATTGAAAAGAAAACATTTTACCTATGGAGCTTTATAACTTAGCTCGTTGTCATATTTATAATGAAAGACTTGCTCAAAGCAAAACATCATGACAACATGATAACATACCACATATTGGAGCTTTATAACACAATCCATTATAGTATTTACATCCATATACATATACATATACCAAAACATCAGCCAAACATATGCTAAAACCAACATCAAACCAAAACTACTTTGCCTCAACTAGCAAACAATGAAGGATATAGGGCCAGCATCTGATCTTCCATCTCCCATGTAGCTTCTTCAGGCCCAAAGTTCTTCCACTATAATTTAACTTGCTTTATGGCTTTGTTCTTAAGCATGAGATGCTTCCGTTGCAGTATGCACTAAGGCTCCGGCTAGAACTCTCCTTCTTGCAACACTTGCAATACAGACCAATCAATAACATGATCAACATCCTTTATATACTTCTTAAGAAATGAAATATGTAAAACATCATGGACTTTCATTGTTGGAGGCAGTGTAAGTCGATATGCCACTGGTCCAATACTCTTAAGGATCTCAAAAGGCCCGCAATATCATGGTGCCAACTTGGCACATGAACCAATCCTCAAAGAGATTTTCTTGGGCTTGATGCAGAAATACACATGCTCCCCAACTTGAAACTCCTTGAATATCATGTGTTGATCTGCATAACTCTTATGTTTGTCTTGTGTTTCCTTTGGATTCTTCTTTATAACCTGCATTTCCTACTCCATGTCCACCAACATGTCTAGTCCAATAAGTACCTTGTTCACTGGATCACTCTAGTTGATGGGAGTATTAGAACTCTGCCCATGCAATGCCTCAAAATGACTCATCCTAATTGACTCATAATAACCATTATTGTATGTGAACTCAACCAATGGAAGATACTCTTCCCATTTCCTATGTTGGTGCATCACATACATCCTCAGCATATCTTCCAAAATCCTATTGACCCTTTTTGTTTGACCATCTATCTACATATGATAAGTTGTATTGAAGGATAACTCTATACCCAAGCCTGCAAATAGCTCCTTCCAAAACTTGGAAGTGAACTTTGCATCCTTGTATGACACAATATTCTTTGGAACACCATGTAGTCTCACTACTTCTCTTATGAACACTTGTGCTACCTCACTGGATGAATATGTAGTCTTTACCAGAATGAAGTGAGTTACCTTGCTCAACTGGTTAACCACAACCATAATAGAATCATATTGCTTCAATTTCCTCGGAAGACCTGTAGTGAAATCCATGGAAATTACCTCCCATTTCCATTCCGGAATCGCATTAGGTTGTAATAGACCACCTAGATGCTTGCATTCTGCCTTTACCTGTTGACAATATAAACATCTAGCCACGAACTCTGCCACTTCCTTCTTCAGATTCGGCTAATTATAGAACTTATTAATCGTCGTCAATGGCTTTTGATATCCTGGATGTCTTGAATATGGCTTCGCATGAAACTCTCTCAAGATAAGCTTCTTGAGCTCACTGCAGTTCAGCACATAGATCATGTCTCTAAATCTCACCAACATATTTTCCGTGACATTGTAGTCTGCATATTGATTACATGTACCTGTACCTGCACCAACACCTGTACTCTGTTGTAACATGTGCATAATCTTCATGTATTTTTTGTCCCACTGTCTTGCTTGCAAAATCATATCCTGTAACTCTGTCCCATAAGAGTTCATAGTTGATATATGATTTACGTGTACCTTCCTGCTAAGAGCATCTGCAACTCAGTTCTCCTTCCCTTTGATGTATCTGATCTCAAAGTTGAACTCACTATGGGTAGCCAACCATCTATCTTACATGTCATTTAGATTCGGATGATCAAACATATACCTCAACCAACTGTGATCTCTCATCAATGTGAACCTTCTGCCAAGAAGATAATGTCTCCACATCTTCAATGCTTGTATAATCGTTGCTAGCTCAAGATCATGCTTCAAACAGTTCTGCTAGAGCTCATTTATTTTCCATGACTCATAACACACTACCTGTCTTTCTTGCATGATAAATCCACCAAGTCCTCTCTTGCAAGCATTTATACATACTACAAACTCTTGCTCTAGATCTGCAATCTTTAGCACTAATGCATGTGCCAACAACTGCTTAAGCTGCTCAAAACTATCCTCACATTCCTTTGTCCATTCAAACTTCTTACCTTTTTGCTACAATGATGTGATAGGATATGCAATGGATGAGAACTTACTGATGAACCTCTTGTAGTAACCTACCAATCCCATAAATGATCTCACCTCATCCACATTCTTAGGAGTTGCCCATTTCATGATGTCCCTTATCTTTTCTAGATATACTGCAATGCCTTCCTTGGAGACAACATATCCCAAGAAATGTACCTCAGTCTGAAAAGTTTAGCATATAATTGATGCTCTATTAACAATATGAACACTACTACCAAATGTTCGGCGTGTTCTTCCTCATTTTTAGAATATACCAGTATGTCATTAATTAATACAATAACAAACTTATCCAAATATGGACGCAACACACTATTCATCAAACACATGAATGTAGTTGGAGCATTAGTCAAACCGAATGGAACAACAGAAACCATAACATTGCCGAACTTGGCCCTGAATGCAGTCTTGAAGATATCATCTTCCTTGATACATACATGATGGTATCTCAATCTCAATTTTATCTTAGAGAACATTGTTGCTCCCTTTAGCTGATCAAAAAAACATTAGTCCTCATAAAAGGGTACTTGTTCTTGATTGTTTCCTTGTTCAGCTGCCTGTAATCAATGCACAATCTAAGAGTACCATATTTCTTCTTTACAAACAACACAAGTGCGTCCCAAGGTGATACAGTGGGTATGATGTATCAGTTGTCCAACATTTCCTTTAACTACAACTTCAACTCTACCAACTCAGGCGTGCTCATCCTATAAGGTGCCTTCGATGCTGGAACTGTCCCTGGCACTAACTCAATAGAAAATTCTATCTCCCTGTGAGGTGGAAACTATGTAATTTACTCAGGGAATACATCCTAAAACTGCTGCAAAAATGGGTATCTTCTCAAAACATCTGCATCCATAGCCTCCTTACCCTTTTCACTAGAAATGAATACTGCAAACATCACACAACCTTTTCTGCAACTACGCTTAGGCTACATAGCGGTAACCATCCTCACTTATGTAGGCTTCTTCTTTCCTTGCAAAGTCCTCTTTTCCCCACTATCATCCACACACTCAATAGCCTTGTCAAAACAATCCACCTTGGTTCTATGAAGGTATACTCAATCCATACCTAAAATCATACTATACGAACCCAATGGAAATACATTCAAATGCATTGTTGTAAGCATACCATTTAACTCAAATGCACAAGCTCTTAATCAATGGTGAACTCACTTCTTTGTACCTGTAGCCAACTGTGCCAACCAAGATTTTTCATGCACTTCTTTTCTCAAACCACACTTATCCACTAGGTAAGGATTAATATAACTATAGTTAGATCTAGGATCAATCAAAATAGAAAAAACTTGATCACAAATCTTATCATCCATCTCAATGATCGATGCCTGATGATCCGCTTGCCTGTTGTCCACACCTGCATAGATCTGAGGAATGTTATGACCAACATCACCAACTGTGTGTGCCTCCTGAGCACTATAGATCTGGGGTCTACCACCACTCTGATACTGCGGACAATCCCTCTTATGATGATCCTTACGATATATCCAACACTCCAATGGTTCCCTACCACCACCTCTAGCATGTTGCTCTCCATGTCCTTTCTCGGTTGTATTGAATCTCTTGTAAGGAACTGTATTTTATTTCTCACTTTCATATTGAGGTATTCCTTTCTTTGGTGGCCATTTTCCTTTATATTTTTCATTTCTTTTCAAGCCATGCTTCAGCTCAACTTTGCGCTTCGACTACTCATCACAATGCTTCAACTTTCGAATGGCCTCCTCCAATGATCTAGGCTCATCGAACTCAATCTGGTCTCTGTATGCAACTGGAAACTCATTGATGAATCTTTTAACCTTGGCCTTCTCCTCTTTTAGGTGAGGCACATATCTCAACAACTCCCAAAAGATGCTAGTATACTCCTCATCTGTCATAGAACCCATCTGCAACTCATAAAACTCCTTAGCTCTATCATCGTAGTACCTTTCTGCCAAGTACTTCTTCTTGAAGAGCCTTTCAAACACATGCCAATTCAAATCATCCTCATGTATGTCCTTGAAATTCTTCACGTCTTCCCACCATATATTTGCTTTACCTTTGAGACTGAAAAGGGTTATCCTTGCTTTCATGTTTTATGAATAGTCATGCAATCTAAGTAATTTCCTCATGCCAAGCAACCAAGCCTTTGCATCTTGCGATTTCTTCATCTATCTGTCAAAGGTAGGTGGATTTTCTTTCTTAAACTCATCTGGAAAGTATCCCCTATCACTCATCTTGTAAGGATGATAACGATGACACTCATGATGTCTGTTAGAACCAAAACTAGAGTAATACATGTGTCCAGTACCTCTCTTATCCGGAGTGTCCAACAACATGCCATCTCATATCATGTCTAATCTATCCAACCTCTGTCTACTATGAGATCTGCTACCATATGCCCCATTATTTTTGTCCTTCTGTCCATGGTTGATCCAAAGCGGTCCTTGTTGCTACAAATCTAACAGACTCTGAAGTAGTGTCGCATTCACCTCTGCTTGTTTCTCTTATGCCTACATGATTTTTTCATTGTCTGCTTTGCAAATCCGTATTTCTTCCCTCAAGATTGTCAAAGTGTCTTCCAAGTCAGAAGAATGCCCCACAACACACTGCCTATCTGATTCATAAGGATATTCTATGTAGTCTACTACCTTGCTAGCCATTTGATCTCTTTAATGCAAGGCATACTATGTCAACTAAACCAAATCACCATAAATCAATGTACCTTAAAATAACTGGGAGGGATACCTTGTCTGCAAGATCATCAAATTAGCATGATTCATGTATAACATTAACCATAATAACGTATATACATTTATCAAATAACTGCATTAACGCATAACCATCATTCTAGCTAGGTCTAGTCATCAATGCAAGGTCATATCAACAATGCATGTTATGACCTCCTGCATGATAACAATCATTACTCCATTGTACACATTGTCTCAAGCAACTATGAACCTGCATAAGAAATTCCTAATTAACTACACATACACATAATCGCATGTAGTCGAGCATAAGTGATCAATCCTTGCAATAGAACTACAAGACTGGTGCATGTAATCAAATAATCAAGAATGCAACCAAACATACAAGAATGTAATCAAGCTGCATATATTCGTATAACCAGTCATATACCCATGATGACACATTCCATAAAATTGATAACAAGTTCCTCATGATAACCTTACTTCTACCATGCTCAATATGATGTAGTGCAAGAAGCACATGGAATGCAAGTGTAAGAGGCACACTATTGGGTATTTAATTGTGAGATAAATCCTTGTCATCTAATTTGTCAACCCGGGGGTTCGTAAACTAACGAGGTATACCTGTACTATATGTACTAGGTGGTTATCTTTCAGATTAGATTAATCTAATGCAATTGAAACTAATTACATTAAAAATAATAATAATAATTAAATAAATAAATAAAATAAAATTTGAATCAATCTAATCCAAACCAAACCAAACCAAACATAAATAAATTGAAACCACACATGCATAAAATAAATCAGATTTTCTTGAAAATGAAATCACACTTTCATAAATGAAATTCATACCACACTTTCATAATTCAAATTCACACCACACTTGCATAATTGAAATCACTCTTGTTGAATTGAAATCACTCTTGTTGAATTGAAATCACACTCGCACTTGTTGAATTGAAATCACACTCACACATGCTGAAATGAAATCACACTTGCTAAAAGGAAAAGCACACTTGCACGAAATGAAAAAAGACTTGCTGAAAAGAAATGAAATAACATAATTATACTATGTTACCAATATGTACAAATATGTGTAAATTGTGGTTGATGGGGGGGCCTCCATTCCTCAGCAAGCACACTGAAACAATATCACATCTCAGAGATCAAAATAGCAGTATGTATTTCATAAAATGGGTCACAAGATATTACAAGAATTCTCTATCCTCACTTTACAAATCACATCTTGGATGGAACATGGAACCTACAACTAACAACTCTAATGCCTAACACCTAACAACAACACTAACTAGTTACCTCTAACCTCTAACCTCTAACTTGCATCTAACAACATTTTTTACAACCCTTTGTATGAAGGGTGCACTCCTATTTAAACCAAAAATTGAGGATAACTATTCAATAAATATATATCCTTAGTTCTCTCCTAAATCGACATTTATCTCTTGTGGTTACAACCAATCTCCTAAAAATGTAAGATACAAATACTCTCAAAATCCTCTCATCCATGATTCTTCTCCTTTGAATGTGCATAGTTAATGATCCACATCTTCCACAATTATTCCACAAATCTTCATGAGTTGGAATTTGAAATTCGAATTGGTGGTTGGGTGGCCAAGTAGGACTCTTCTAGAATCTCCAAAAAGGCCTACAATATCGCAAAACCCATAACACTTTTAGATATATATGAAAACATGTTAATTTCCTAACATTTAATCACAAATTCACTTAAAAACTTAAAAGCAATGACTTGGAAAATAATAATAATAATAAACACAAATGATTATGAAAATGGTTACTAAATGTAAGGTTATGGTGTTACAGAGTTACAGAATGAGGGTAAAATGATGGAAATGAAGGTGAAAGTGGATGACATTTTGGAGACCCAACACACACACGCAATTGACATGCATGCACAACCAACACATTAACCCATATCTGTAGCACCAAATATGACCCAAAGAGAGTGCAACCATGCTCTCATACCATTCTGTAACACCCCCTCCCAGGTCTACCCAAAGTATCCATGCCAACCGGGGTAAACATGAGAAGAGAGGCTACTATGATCTGATTCAACCACCTATGTAACCGTAAGGAAGTAGAATCGAAAAAACATCACATACAGTCATCCAAAATCATTAATAGAACCCGCATGACATAAGTCATCAACTCAGACAGCGTGTCCCTCCTATGGGCAAGGGAGCAACTAGAAACCCAAAGTCGCTCTCAAAGACCTACCTACTAGTGACTATGGACTAAAACTACTAGTTTTGTGCTAGCAAACCTGGGATTTAAGCCACTTTTCTAGCCCATACTCCTGGCCTCTACCCAAAAAAATTTGTAAATTCCATAATTCATTAAATACATGATAAAAATGTTGATCAATCAAAATCAACCTCACGACTAGTCCTGATCATCCCCGACCAACACTGACTTTCTTTCAAACACTTGGCATCAATGCAACCTATAGGTCTGGGATACATGATAGAGCATAAGTGACCAAAACAACTTATGAAACATAACCAGAAGGATCACCTCCTTCTCCATTGAACTACTAAATCATCAGTTAGGTCTTTCATCCATCCATTTAACAGTTACAAGTAAATACATGAAATAACCATGACATGAACCAGTCATTTAACCATGCTTGTAACCAGCATAAAACCGTGTAAATATCATAGATATGACAACCATTAAATCCACGTATAATTTAGTAAAAAAGTAAGAGAACTTAGCTTTTATTAATCATAGGAAAATCTAGCCAGGTTCTGGACTTCCATGTACCACCCGACCATAGACATGGCTGAACTAAATCTCTCTTTCAACTAGTCACCCCTATGCTATATTCCAAGCATGAATATGGGATCTCATAGAAAAACCAATCCAATAACATCCAAGGGAATTCATAGGTTAAACCACCACCACCCTCACCACGTTGTGATCACACCAAAACTAGTGCTCTAATCACAACCAAACAAAACTTGGAATGCAGCCAGGAATACATCACTATCCTTGAGGAATTTCCCATATCCTTGTCTCTCACGCTTTACCGTAATCCAAACCTAGATCACTAGGCCCTAAAATGATACTGCTCCCTTAAGCTTTAACATGTATCCCGCTAAAATCGGTCAAGGGATTCCTAGGCTTTTAGGAATCAACCTTGAGACCACCTCTACCCTAGATTCTAAAATCCATCTAGCAACTCCAAAGCTCAAAACCAAGATCAACATCCCAACACAACATGGAATCCAAAAAAAGTTTAGGCTAGGCTAAAATCCAATGTCATAACCCGACAAAACCATGCCACCGACAGCAAGAGAATCATACACCAACATGCAAAGTCATGCATGTCCAAACCAGCTAGGAAATCACACATGCAAAAGGTTACCTGTAAGTATTCCTACTGAAGTTGCTTGATCCTACTTTCATTTCCTTGATCATTTCTTGATTTTCCTTTCCTTTACTTGCTTTCCCTTTCCTTGCTCCAAGAAAACTTTAAGTGACCAAGAGTGTGACAGAGAGAGAGAATAATGAGAGAAATTCAAACTTAAACTAGAAAAAAGATTAGGAATTGATCGTCATAAGCCTTTTCATGGATGGAGCCTCTAATTTCTTCATTTTCCATTATTTTCCTTCATTTTCCTCCTCACATGCAACTTGTGACCTTTCACGATACTTTTCTCCTAATTTCCTTTATTTTCATAAATAAATGTGCCAGAATGCATTTTTTCCTTTCAATGCCTTTGTCTTAGCCTTTTTCAATTTTACTTAGCCAATACACACATCTGGTGATGCCCACAAGGATATATTTGCCCAACATTTAGCTTGGAATAAGTGTCCCTTAACCGTGGTCTTATTTTTCTTTTATTAACTTTTATTACATGAACTTTTCACTATGGTTGATACAAACCTGATTGATGTTGTCTATTGATGAAGAAGATGCATTGAGATTACGATCTGAGGAAGATCCTTTATTCTTTTTGCTTCTTGATTGCTTCAAACTATTGACACAATCATATGCTTCTTGTTGTAGATTTTCCTGTAGATTCACAAGCTCATGTAATCTACTAAAACAATATATAAGAATCTACTTCTACTCTTTACAGTGGAAGCACATAAAGATCAAGAAAAACAATAATCAACAAGAGGAAGACAAATCAATGGCACATAACAAAATAAATATCCGGGGAAAGCCACAACCCAAAACCCCACTATATGTATTGCATTAATTAGAAATACAAGATGATAATACAATGCTTGTTCTCACAAGAACAATCCCAACACCTAATGAAATCAATCTCCATCTCACAAGCAAGCTCAAACCAAATCCAAGCCTCTTCTCTGCTCTTCAAGCCTCCTATTTCCTTGTGCCCTTAGTCAAAGAATTTGGATGAATACAATATGCTCTACCCAACCTTGAGCTTAACCTACACAAGTATTTCCTATCCTCCACATGATGACTTCCTTTGGCCAATACTTAGCCAAATTTCCAAGCCACCTAGATTCTAATTCTTTGCCCAATTCCTGATAGAATTAACCCGTATTTAAAGGGAAATTCCTCATCTAAAACTGTAAAATCCCTTCAAGAATCATTTCCTGATTGCATTCACAGTCAGTACAACTCAGAAAATTATACAACAAATAGTACGTTGTCCTTTCACTCTAGTCTCAACTGGGTCTTTCTTAGAATCGACATGCATGAGTTTTTTAAGAGGGGATCTTCAGTTAACTGGAGTTAGCGCTAGTTGAGTGCACTAATGCATTAACTGATTGTTAACTCACTATTAATTCCTCAAACAGTTTGGAACTAATTTAACTGGACTTAACTCAGTAAATCGAGTTAACTAATTACCATTCATACTTAACTCATCATGGGCCACTATAATATAGGGATAACATATACATGACTCCAAAAATACTTCCAACTTGAAATTCCTAAGTTAACTAAGTCAACTCACTCTAGCTAACTATTACAAGTTGCTATGAGAATAGAATTTGATTTTAATTCTCAGTTTAATTCAAGGACAAATTAAACTAGAATTTTTGCATTCTATTTTTAACATTTCTTGTTTCTATTTTCAACACTCACTCTCAACAAGAAAGGAATTCAAATCAATCCCGATCTTGAACCTTTGGAATGTTCTCAATGCAACACTTCTCCCTAGTGTTGTTGCTCCAACAACTCTAGAAACAAAAAACATCCAACCTGAATTAGAATGATGCCTCTGTCATCAAATTCTTTTATTGTTATTGCCTTCGTCAACTGAAAACTTTGTGCTTCTGTTGAATCTACCTTTATGCGCTATTGTCAACCCTTCTCTATGCTTCTTCAATATCTGATTGTTCTAGAATTTGTCACTTTTATCTCTAATTGCATCAATCTCGTTCATTCCTCCCTACTCCCGTAGCAAGGTACAATCCTTGAGATAAAACCACTCAGTGGACCCTGGCCAATTTCAGCCCTCTTGGGACTATCACTTCACATCGCCCCACCTCAAACATGGAGGTATGGTTGCATGTGATCCTTTTTCCCACTTGGCTCAAAATTCCCCCCTACTAGAGGTCTCTCCATGACTGGATGCCTCCATTTGGTCTCCTCTCAGCTTCTCCAGTTGTCGCTGATCCACAATTGTCCGAAACTTTTTCTAAGCTGCTTGAGTGGATCTCTCCACTCGGTCTCCTCCCAGCTTCTCTAGTTGTGGCTTCTCCATAACTTCTTGAAGTTGCTTCAGAGGCTTCTTCCGAGGCTGCATGTTGAGAGGTAATTTACTCTCCCTCTCAACCACCAAATCTCTAACCTTTCCCTTGCTCCTCAAAGCTTTACATGCATATTGAACCTTAAGAACATACAGGTTCTTGACCCGTGCACCGATCTATTTCACTTGTCCCATGGTGACGTGTCTAAGGAAAACCTTTCCCTTACTAAAAACCACATCATAGCCATGGTCTTCCAATACTTCAACTGAAATAAGATTATTCTTTAGTCTTGGAACATAGATCACATCTGTGATCCTAAGAGGGGATCCAGGCTCCCTCTGAAAGCTAACCATATTGATCTTGGTAGCTCTATACCTCTCGTCATCTCCAAAATCTATGCTCTACTCGAGGCATTTCTCCTCAAAATCATTAAAGAGATCTCTATTCACCATCATATGGAATGATACACCACTGTCAAGATACCACACACCTCTCATGGCAGTGTCAGTCGTGCATGCAATGAGAGTGAAATCAAGTTCAAATTGTGAAGCTATAGCTTCACCTATTGCCACTACTTTCGGCTCCTTCTTGTTTGCTTTCTTCTGTGGTCAGTTCTTGGCATATTTCCTATGCTCGTGAAAATGAAAACACTTGATTTTCATCAATTTCATCTTCTTTCCTCCCTCCTCACCTTGCGACATCTTTCCCTTGGCCTTCTTTGCCTTGCTCGCTAAGGCAAAATCCTCTTCCACTTCCTTGGAAGAGGTCCCATCTTTGGTGTTCCTCCTGATCTCATCCTGCATCAAATCTGACCATAGTCGTTCCTAATCTGATGGCTTCTCCTGACCATTGACGTAGTCATGATAACTATGCAACTCTTTGGGAGTCCAAGAAGATCAAGGCTCACCATATCTTCCTATGTCCTGCCATGAAGGAATTTTCTAGGAAAAAAGTTGATTTTAAATCAGTGATATCTCCCTCATCCAAACTTTGATTTGGTAGATTATTTTTTTTTTAATTTAGGTATTTTTTCGCAAAGAATCCAAAGCTTCTATTTGTTTCTCAAAATTCTTCACAAAAATTTTTGGATTTTCTCTGCAAACTTGCGGCCCAAAACTCAAAACTTCGAAATCTCCTCTAGTATATTGTCTTCAACTCGATACCATGTAGATTTTCCTGTAGATCCACAAGCTCATGTAATATACTAAAACAAGAGACTTAAATCTACTTCTACTCTTTACGGCGGAAGCACATAATATCGAGAAAAACAATAATCGACAAGAGGAAGACAAATTACTGGAACATAACACAATAAATATCCGAGGAAAGACGCAGCTCAAAACCCCACTATCTGTATTGCATTAATCAGACATCCAATATGATAATACAATGCTTGTTATCACAAGAACAATCCCAACACTCAGTAAAATCAATCTCCAGATCACAAGCAAGCTCAAGCCAAATCAAGGCCTCTTCTCTGCTCTCCAAGCATCTTATTTCCTTACGCCCTTGGTCAAAGAATTTGGATGAATACAATATGCTCTACTCAAGCTTGAGCTTAACCTGCACAAGTATTTCCTATCCTCCATCTGATGACTTCACTTGGTCAATACTTAGCCAAATTTCCAAGCCTCCAAGCTTCTAATTCTTTGCACAATTCCCGAGAGAATTAACCTATATTTAAAGGGAAATTCCTTATCCAAAATTACGCAATCCCTTCAAGGATCAGTTCCTGGTTGCATGCACAAATAGTACAAATCAGAAAATTATACAACAAATAGTACACTATCCCTGCACTCTAGTCTCAACTGGGTCCTTCTTAGTTCAATCAACATGTATGAGTTTATGATGAGGGAATCTTTAGTTAACTGGAATAGCACTATTTGGTGCACTAATGCATCAATTGATTGTTAACTCACTATTAATTCCTCAAACAGTTCGGAACTAATTTAACTGGACTTAACTCAATAAAGTGAGTTAACTAATCACCACTAATACTTAACTCATCATGGACCACTATAACATAGGGAGAACATATACATGACTTCAGAAAGACTTCCAACTCGAAATTCCTAAGTTAACTAAGTCAACTCACTCTAGTTAACTATTACACGCTGTTATGAGAATAGAATTTGATTTTAATTCTCAGTTTAATTCAAGGACAAATTAAACTAGAATTTCTAGATTCTATTTTTAACATTTCTTGTTGTTATTTTCAACATTCCCTCTCAAAAATAAAGGAATTCAACTCGATCTTGATCCTGAACCTTTGGAATGTTCTGCATGCAACACTTCTCTCTAGTGTTGTTGCTCCATCAACTCTAGAAACAAAAAACATCCAACCTAAATCATAATGATGCCTCTATCATCAAAGTCTCTAACTGTTATTGCCTTTGTCGACTGAAAACTCTGCACTTTGGTTGAATCTGCCTTTCTGCACTATTGTCAACCCTTCTCTACGCTTCTTCAATATCTAATTGCTCTAGCCTCTGTCACATTGATCTATGACTGCATCAATCCCATTGATTCCTCCCACTACTATGTACTTTGGTCTCCCGTAGCAAGGTACAATCCATGATATAAAACCACTCAATGGACACTATGAAATTCCATCCCTCTTAGGACTATCACTTCACATCGCCCTGCCTCACACCTAGAGGCATGGCTGCATGTGATCCCTTTTCTCACTTGATTCAAAATTTCCCTCTACTAGGGGTCTCTCCATGATTGGATGCCTCCACTCAGTCTCCTCTCAACTTCTCCAATTGTCGCTACTCGATAATTGTTTGAGACTTCTTCTAAGCTGCTTGAGTGGATCTCTCCACTTGGTCTCCTCTCAACTTCTCTAGTTGTGGCTGCTCCACAACTTCCTGAAGTTTCTTCAGAGGCTTCTTCTAGGGCTATATGTTGAGATGTAATTTACTCTCCATCTCAACCACCAAGTCTTTAACCTTTTCCTTACTCCTCAAGGCTTTGCATGCATCTTGAACCTCAAGATCATACAGGTTCTTGACCTATGCACTAATCTGTTTCACATGTCCCGTGGTGACGTGTCTAAGGAAAACCTTTCCCTTACTAAAAACCACATCATAACCATGATCTTCCAATACTGCGACTAAAACAAGAATCTTCTTTAGTCTTGGAACATACAAAACATCTGTGATCTTGATAGTGGATCTAGACTCCCTCTAAAAGTTAACCGTACCGATCCCGGCAGCTCTATACCTCTCGTCATCTTCAAACTCTATGCTCTGCTTGAGGTCTTTCCCGTCAAAATCACTAATGATATCTCTATTCTCCGTCATATGGAATGAGGCACCGCTTTCAAGATACTACTTGCCTCCCATGGCAGTGTCGGACATGCATGTAATGAGATTGAAATCAAGTTCGAATTGTGAAGCTAAAGCTTCATCTGCTATCGATGTTGTCAGCTCCTTCTTTCTTACTTTCTTCTGTGGGCAGTTCTTGGCATAATGCCCATGCTCGCGACAGTGAAAACACTTTATTTTCATCAAGTCCATCTTCTTTTCGCCCTCCTCGCCTTGGGACATCTTTCCCTTGGCCTTATTTTCCTTACTCGCTAAGGCAAAATCCTCTTCCACTTCCTTGGAAGAGGTCCCCTCTCTGGTGTTCCTCTTGATCTAATCCTGCATAAAATCTGACCATAGTCGTTCCCAATCTGGCAGCTTCTCCTGACCATTGACAGAGTCCTAATAACTATGTCAACTCTTTGGGAGTCCAAGAAGAGCAAGGCTCACCATATCTTCCTTTGTCCTGCCATCATGAAATTTTCTAGAAAAAGAGTTGATTTTAAATCAACGATACCTCCCTCATCTGAAATCTGATTTGACCGATTTTTTTTTGAATTTGGGTAATTTTTCGCAAAGAATCCAAATGTTAAATTTTTTTCTGAAAAAAATTGCACAAAAAATTTTGGATCTACTCTGCAAACTCGCAGCCCAAAACTCAAAAATTCAAAATCTCCTCTAGTATACTATCTTCAACTCCGATACCATGTAGATTTTCCTATAGATTCACAAGCTTATGTAATCTAATAAAAAAGGAGACAAGAATATACTTCTAGTATTTACAACAGAAGCACATAAAGATCGAGCAAAATAATAATCGACAAGAGGAAGACAAATCAATGGCACGTAACACAATAAATACCTCGGGAAAGACACAGCTCAAAACCCCATTATCTGTATTACATTAACAAAAAAAATCCAAGATGATAATACGATGCTTGTTCTCACAAGAACAATCCCAACACTCTAAAAAATCAATCTCCAACTCACAAGCAAGCTCAAGCCAAATCCAGGCCTCTTCTCTGCCCTCCAAGCCTTCTATTTCCTTGCGCCCTTGGTCAAATAATTTGGATGAATACAATATGATTTGCTCAACCTTGAGCTTAACCTACACAAGTATTTCCTATCCTCCGCCTGATGACTTCCTTTGGCCAATACTTAGCCAAATTTCCAAGCCTCTAAGATTCTAATTCTTTGCACAATTCCTGCGAGAATTAACTTGTATTTAAAGGGAAATTCCTCATCCAAAACTACGCAATCCCTTCAAGGATCATTTCCTAATTGCATGCACTATTAGTACAACTCAGAAAATTATACAACAAATAGTACATTGTCCTTGCACTCTAGTCTCAACTAGGTCTTTCTCAGAATCGGCATGCATGAGTTTTCGATGAGGGAATATTCAATTAACTGGAGTAGCATCAGTTGAATTCACTAATGTATTAACTCACTGTTAACTCACTATTAATTCTTCAAACAGTTTGGAACTAATTTAACTGGACTTAACTTAGTAAACTGAGTTAACTAATTTAACTGGACTTAACTGAGTTAACGAATTACCACTCATACTTAACTCATCATGGACCACTATAATATAGAGAGAACATATACATGACTTCAGAAAGACTTCCAACTTGAAATTCCTAAGTTAACTAAGTCAACTCACTCTAGTTAACTATTACAAGTTGCTATGAGAATAGAATTCAATTTTAATTCTCAATTTAATTCAAGGACAAATTAAATTGAAATTTTTGGATTCCATTTTTATCATTTCTTGTTTTTATTTTCAACACTTGCTCCTCTTCTTTACTCTTTCCTACTCTTGTAGCCTTCCTCTTAGATAGTGCATTCATTTTCATACTCTCTTCATTCTTTTAGGCTTTTCTTTGGAAATCAAACTACTGAGAGGATTTTGTATGGACTATCCCTAATTCTCCCCTCAGATATTCAAAAGGTTCTCTAGAAAGTGGCTTTGTAAATATATTTGTTATTTTTTCTTTTGTGGGTATGTATTCCAACTTCACAGTAGCCACATTGATCCAGGTGGATGTTGGTGGCCACCCACCTATCCCATTTGGACCCCCACATTTGTCTCTTTCAGTTTTTCAGTTTCCGTAATTGTAGCACAATTTACTATTTTTAGCAGTTTTTTCGGGCCCTGAACTTCCGGAGCCGTTTTGAGGCCCTAAACGACGTTTTTTTGGGAAATCTGGGGGCAACATGGGTCCATGGACCGATGTTGCCCTTCCCAAAGTGGTGGTTCTCGGATAGATCTTTCTAATGAGCTATCATACGCGTCAAACGGAGATCGTATGCCAAAGTTACGACCCCGTGAAATTGATGTACCAATTTACCCAAAACGGGGCCCACAATTTGGCATTT
>APFE031330233.1:144879-165788 GCA_000404065.3 Pinus taeda | reverse complement strand
TCTTTATAAATATAAAAAATGATTTGACTATTAAAGTTTATAATGCTATATATACTTTACTTGTTTTTGGATTTGAATCTCGAAAATTAAAAAAAAAAAATATATGTTTTTAATCATATGACTTATTTTGTCAATTTTGTCAATGATGTATAACCTGGGTGGTAATGACAACCTCCCCACCGGGGTTTTAGTCCATGACCATGTTGATATCCTTGAAAAAGGGTTCTATGTAAGGCTATGCCTAGCTTCAGTGGTGAAAAAAAAAACCATATGACTTATTTAAACAAGTGAAAAGGAAAAAATCAATTATTTATTAGATAAACACTTTTTCCAATCTAGTATGACTAAAAGTGTAATTCTTTCTTATTCAACATAAAAATGTAACATTTCAAAAAAATATTTTAATGTTGGTCATAAATAAAATAATTTGAAATCATATATATATATATAGGGGTGCTTATGAGAGTGGAGTATAATTCCTTAACTCCTCAAGACAAAATTAACGCAAAATAGTTAAAATATTAATAAATAAAATACGAAAATGTTTAACTACCTTTGAGATAAATCTAAACCTTTGATGTGTGGTTATTACTAAGAATATTCTAGAATATTATGTAGAGATTATAGTGTGGTACCATCCACCTAATAATATTCCATAATTAAATTTAAATTATGGAAGGGAGGTATGTAATGACATACATATTAACTTGAAACTTATTATGAGCACTTTGAAAAATGTTTGCAATATGAATGTTTTTTGCAATTTAACTTACTCATAATGAGGATAGTGATGTTTAGTTGTTATTTATGAATGTGGGCTATAAAATCAATGTATGTGGATTGGTTGCAAGAAAAAAACATTCACTGAGATTGTTAAATTCCTTCTGAGTTTTAGTTCTTTTGATATTATTTGTAACAAATCAAATTTCCTTTTATTTCCTTTTGGGAGGGTGCTCATTCACCCGGGAGGTCACATTGAACTAACTTATTCATGGAGCTTGGGAAGACCATCTAATATTTAGGTGGAATCCTACACTCCTCTTAAAGGAGTTAATCTAGTTGCCTTTGAGATTGTCATCTGGATGGCATAAAGCCCCCTCAAATCTCTACTGTTCAAACCATTGTTCTCGAGGACAATTTGGCATAGCTTCAAGTTTGTGACCAACAACTGGCAATGTAACTAGCTACATTAATGGCTATCATAATCAATCATAGGCAACAAATTCAAAGGGCAGATGATGAAGTCAACTATTTGAGGAGTCAAATTGAAGAGTTGCAAAATTTAGGTGCTTAGGGTACTATGTCTTCTTCTCCCTTTTCCAACTCTGTTATTCCATTTGTGTCAATCCTCCTAGATTTAAATGTTGAAGCTCCATCTCTAGAGCATGTAGCATCTCATAGCTTGGTTAAGGTTCTATATCTAGCATAATTTAGCATGGAAGCTAAATTTTGTCTTATATTAGCCATTTTCTATAGGGTATATACTGCTAGGTTCCCTTTTTCACATGTAATATTGTTGTTATACAAATCTGTGGTTTGATTTTAGTAGAGATTGAAGTTGTAAGTAAACATTTGATTAGCTACACTACTACATATTCAAGTGAATATTTTGATCAATATCATAATTTACAATTATGGTTGATACAATTATTACCACCAATAAAATTCGATATCAACAATAATATTTATTAACCAAAAGATATTCCTTCTTCTTCTTTTTTTGGAAAAATAAAAATAAAATCGTAACTTTTTATTAAGAAATGAAAAGTTACATATAGAAGATGCAACAAAGTACATTCATCAACAATCTCATGGACCCATAAAACATGAAATGGGCTAGAAAACAAGCATAGCCTAGCCATTAAAAAAATGACAGTCCATATGGTTTATACATATCATAGTAAAAAATAGAATATGTCCATCATAGAAGTTCCCAAAAAAGCATTATAAATATAATATGCACGCTTGCTAGTAGATATCCTAATCATTTAAAAAATAAACAAAAGAAGTTGTTGCTGTAAAATATGCTTTGTGAACCATATCTAACATTGTAGTGATCTAAAAATTTAAGCTTCAATAAAAGATTGATGTTGTTATTCCTGTATCCTCCCACTTGCATGTTCTAAAAATTTCCTTTTAACAATAATATCTTTGATTAGAAAAGATTATAATATTTTTTGGAAAAAAAAAGAAGTTTCTAAGACTAATTTTTTTTATTTTTGTTGTAATTTAGCGAAAAATGTGCATTGTTACTAGTAGTGAGACAAAAAGTAATTATAGATTAAGCATATATATAATATATATATATATAATATATATATATATAATATATACACACACAACACACACACGCACACAAGAGACATCGTGATGGGGGCTTTCAGAAGAGTGCATATATATTTTTATTATATGTTGAACAAAAAATGATACATAGGTATGCAAACAAATACATATAGATTGTTGAGAGAGTTATGGAAATCTAATTGTCCAACTAGATATGATTCTTAGTTTTTCTTTAGTTATCCTTTCATTACATCGCATGACTATTAATTTAAGCCAACTAGCCCTCTTTAAATCAGACTAGTCAGTTGGACCAATTAGCTCCTCCAACATCTCCCCCAACCTCAAAGCCTTCTTCGTCCTGAAGAAGGGAAGAGTTGGAGTGCACAAAATTGAAAAAGGGAAATCATGACATTTACATTTCATGTCCCTGGTTCTTAAAAAAAAATATGAGTAGAACAATTATAATAAAAGTGAACTAAGATAAAAAAAAAAATTGTGGGCCATTGCCTGGTGCTCCTACAGCTGTGGTCAGAACATCTGGAACTTTTGGAATTTGATTTCTCACCTGATGTATTGCCTAGTTTACTTCCACTTCATGAGATTGTTGTCTCGATGTTGTAGCATACGTTGAAACATTGGGTGCAAAGAGTTGATGGGTAGGTAATTCTGGATACTAGGAAGCAGAGTGAGATGGTGGTGGAAAAGGCGCATTTGGAAACCCAGTTTGGTATATTGCTGGAGTGAAGATCTACAAATGTTCGTCAAAGATGGATCATTCTCCAAATGAAAGTCTAGCTTTAGCGCTACATTCTTTCAAGTCTGAAAAGTATTGTACTTTCTCCTCAAGAGATGTATCCTTCGCTATCCTTTGGTTAAATGATTTAGTTTCTTCAATGCCTGATACTTGATCAAGTACTCCCTGAAAACATTGGAAGCTTCCTATTGGGATTTATTTCCTTCCCTCAACCGTTGACATTTCTGTCATAGTAATTATGAGAATGTTACTTGTTCTTGGTCCAATGAAGTATTGATTGTTTGTTGTGCTCTAGGATCTAAAG
The DNA here is from genome assembly GCA_000404065.3 of Pinus taeda. Classification (NCBI taxonomy): domain Eukaryota; kingdom Viridiplantae; phylum Streptophyta; class Pinopsida; order Pinales; family Pinaceae; genus Pinus; species Pinus taeda. The sequence goes on along the minus strand of APFE031330233.1, from coordinate 162,447 downwards.
TTTTCCTTGAACACAACTCTCTGATAAGAATCTCCTGGGCCCTGATTTTGGTATGATTATTTGCTAAATAATTGGGCCAATTGTTAAGTGTAGCTATGAGTGCAATTCCTCTGTTAAGTGTAGCTATTTCTGACATTGAGAGTTTGAGATTGCAATTTTGACTCATGTGCACTAAGTTGAACATTATGATTAATCAACTTCTCTACTAATTGTTGAACAACAACGAGATGATCATCAATCTTCGCTAGCACGAGAATGTAAAGTTTTTATGTTGCCTGGATTTGACAAGCCAACCAAGTCTCCCTTTCTCGTTCATGTTGACGCTGAAGCTCATCAATATCTCTCTTTATTTTATGCAACCTCTTTTTAATAGCTCTAACTAGCTACTCTATAACTTGAAAAATTTGCTTGTTGCTAGCAAGTATGAGGTTTTCATACTTAGTAGTAATGTCGACTTGTTCCTTTTTATCTCTATTTGCGGGTGCACTTGTTGTAGTTGGCTATGTAGAAGTACTTGTAGTTAGAACAATCTTGGTACTTGATGGGTTATTCATTGTTGTTGTATTAGTAATTGGAATATCAAGTGTTTCTTCCTATTGATGATTGGTCGACACATCCATTTTTTGCTAAGTATAATCTTTGATTGTTTCATATGAATGAGTTCGATCAAATGAATTATATTTTGAATTATCTCTAGAATTATCTTGGTGACCATATATTTTTTTTGTATGATTTACCTCTGACTAATAGCCTTCGTCTAGATATGTTGCAACTAATTATGTTCAAATTGGTCCTGTTTCAACTGATCACCATTAGAGTGGTTTTGTTATGAATGGTTCTTCTGAGACTGAGTTTGTTTTGACTAATTATTTTCAAACTTCTCTGACTGATGGTGCTCTTCTGTAATACAAGTTAGAGAATTGACAAGAGTGCCTTCTGTTAGATCAATCAAATTTTTAGTGCCTTCATGATTAGATTTATTGTCTCGTGCTAGAGAACCATTTTGTTGATGTGGTGTGTTGGCGAATGTTCCATTCTATTGATGATTTTATCGCAATGAAGCCTAAAGAATTTCCTTCATTGTCTTCTTATTATTGTCATCAAATATGCCTTTGGAATTCTCCATAGCATTCCATAATTTTGCCTGAGTGGATGTCGGGTTGGTTTTTTTAGTCTTCTTGATTGTTTTTTTGCTTGATTCCATTTGTTGGATGACTTCATCAAGTTTTTTTTGTTGCTCAAGATTAGACAGACAAATTTCCTTGAGCACCTTCTACCATTGGGTCAATTTTGTCTTAGCTGGGGTGACCTTAGGGCTATTAGACTATTTACGGGAAGACTTATTGGAAGTTTCGGGTGAGGGAACTGACAAATCAACTTTAAAAGGTTGTAAATGCAGGGAGGGTTCTGCCTCTTCTTCTAATTCAACATCAGCCAGGGGGGTAATATTTTCTTGAGAAGGGTCATAGATTCCAGGAGGAATGGGGAAATTGGTATTGGACTGCCGATAGAGTTCATCAAATATTTTTTCCACAGTGGGTTGGTTTGGGAGTTATTGGGGGTTGATTACTGGGGAATTGGTATACCACACCTTGGTATAGTCTAAGAACAACTGTATATTGGAGAAAGGGGATAGGGATCATCTAACATGTTGGGGAAATCTCCATTTATTGGAACTATTTTTGATGTGAAGCAACCAGTTTCTAAAAATTTCAAGAGTTACTACAAACCGGGGTTTTCCTGACCAGCTACAGGAAAAGATTATGAAATTACACATAAGAGGGATATCCTTCTTTTTGAAATCCACCTCTCCAACTGGAGGGTTAGACTTCATAGCTACCCAAATTAAAAAAGAGTGTAACCATATGGCCTTACTTGAATTTTGACAGCTTTGGCGGTTTTCCTTGAGAAGGTTTGTTATGTACTCGACCAATTATATTCCTTTCTTTATTTAACTATTTCATTGATAGCCTCAAGCATTGTCAACTTTACATTGGAAGATTGACTGATGGTTGTAAGGAAGAAAGAAACTATTGTGCAGATGATTTGTTATACAAACTTGAAGGTGATGGAAAAAATGCAAGTAAAATTTTATGTCTTTTAGGCAATGGATCACTTTGCAAAAGCACATAAATTAATGGTTTTAGAACTCAGTTAACAACATAAAAACAAAGAGAAAAATACCATATCAGAAATACAAGACAACAAAATGATAAAGGAGTTCACCCCTCTCTTGGGCTACATCTCCTAGTCCAGCTTCTAATGTTGGGCCTCTTTCATTAAGTTCTCAAATTTGTGTTTACATAGATTTACAGTGCTCAGAATGTAAATATTATGTCTCTAATGGATCCAGAATAGTAAAAATCCCCTAATTGGACTCTTGTCGGGCTCAATTTGGTAAAAAAAATGATGAAGTTATCCTCTAGAGAAGTTTTCTGCTAACTTCTCTACAAACTGGACTGCTCTGCTAACTGTGTAGAAATTTCACCATAGATCACCTGATAAATCAATATACTAAAGAAAAATAATTGATCTAATTCTAAAAACAAACTTGTGGAAGCTTAATCGATTTTGAGAAAGATCAAATAGAACACATATACCAGAGAAGTAGAAATCAATCACACATGAACACAGAAGAATACTTTGGGGAAAGCCTCAGCTAAAAACCCCGATCTCTATATTATCATACAAGTGGAAATATCTCAGGATTACACAAAGCTTTAGTTCACAAGCTACCCAGCTCTCAGTACAATCCCTCAATGCTGCTCATAGATAGAATAGACAACACCAATGCCTTTCCTGTACCCTCCAAGCCTTCTATTTCCTTCTACTGTTTCCCCTGGGTGATCCGACTGTTACCAAGTGTAACATTGATCACTCACACTGATCTCACACCCTGTAAAACTACGCAATGCTCAAGGAACCTTGTTCCTTCTGCATGGATGAGTTTCCTTTATAGGAAAATTCCCCCAACTGATAGTACAATATCCCTGTCTTTAATCTCAACTGGGTCTTTGTCTGCGCTGACATGCATGAGTTATTTATGAGAGAATCCTTAGTTATCTGGAGTACACTAGTTGCATGCATGCATGCATTAACTGACTGAACTCACAATTAGTTCCTCAAACTTTTTGGAACTAATTTAACTGGACTTAACTTAGTTGACTGAGCTAACTAATTACAACTCAAATACAACTCATCCTTATCTCCTTAATTAAGGGATAACTTCCTTAATTTAATGGATGACTGTTGCATGACTTCACAAAGACTTCTAGCTTGAATTTCTCCAACTAATTAATCCAAGATGAATTAATTAGTTATTTTTCAAGCAGCTCGTGAGACTAAATTTGAATTTTAATTCAAGGACAAATCAAAATTGGAATATACTGAATGCTATTTTTATCATTTCTTGTTGCTATTTTCAACACTCCCTCTGAACAAGAAAGGAATTCAACTCGATCCCGATCCTGAACATTTGGAATGTTCTGCATGCAACACTTCTCTCTAGTGTTGTTGCTCTAGCAGCTCCAAAAACAAAAAAAACATCCAACCTGAATCAGAATGATGCATCTGTCATCAAAGTCTCTGACTGTTATTGCCTCTGTCAACTGAAAGCTCTGCGCTTCTGCTGACTCAACCTTTCTGCACTATTGTCAATCCTTCTCTGCGCTCTTCAGTATCTGACTACTCTAGCCTCTTTCACTTTGATCTCTCACTGCATCAATTCCACTGATTCCTCCCGCTACTATGTACTTTGGGCTCCTGTAGCAAGGTACGGTCCATGAGATAAAACCTCTCAATGGACCCTACCCAATTTCAGCCTTCTTGGGACTATCACTTCACATAGGCCCACCTCACATCTGGAGGTATGGCTGCATGTGATCCCTCAACCCACTTGGCTCGAAATTTTCCCCTACTGGAGGTCTTTGCATGATTGGATGCCTCCACTTGGTCTCCTCTCAGCATCTCCAATTGTGGCTCCTCCACAATTGTTTGGGACTTCTTCTGGGACTGTATGTTGAGAGGTAATTTACTCTCCCTCTCAACCACCAAGTATCTAACATGTGCCTTGCTCCTCAAGGCTTTTCATGCATCTTGTACCTCAAGTGCATACAGGTTCTTGGCTAGCACACCAATCTATTTCATCTTTCCTGCCCACGAAATTTTATGGAAAAAGAGCTGATTTTAAATCATCGATATCTCCCTCATTTGAACTTCGATTCAACCGATTTTTATTTTTTTTAATTTGGGTATCTTTTCACAAGGAATCCATATCTGCTATTTGTTTCTGAAAATTTTGCACAAAAATTTTCAAATCTTCTTTGCAAACTTGCGACCTTTTTTTTTTTACTTCAAATTCTCTTCTTCGTATACTGTTCACTGCTCCGATAAACTTTTCTTCGATAAACTATAGAAATTTCTCTATAGATTAACTAGCTCTGATACCATGTAGAAATTATGACTGTAGATTATCCTGATAATGCAATATACTGAAGAAAAATACTTGATCTACTTCTACAAATAAACTTGCAGAAGCTTAATCGATTTTGAGCAAGATCAAATAGAACACATATAATAGAGAAGTAGAAATCAATCACACATGAACATAGAAGAATACTCTAGGGAAAGCCTCAGCTAAAAACCCCGATCTCTGTATTATCATACAAGTGGAAATATCTCAGGATTACATAAAGCTTTAGCTCACAAGCTATCTAGCTCTTAGTGCAATCCCTCAATGCTGCTCATAGACAGAATAGACAACACATATGCCTTTCCTCTGCCCTCCAAGACTCCTATTTCCTTGCGCTGTTTCTCCTGGGTGATCCTACTATTACCAAGTGTAACATTGATCACTCACACTGATCTCGCACTTTGTAAAACTGCACAATCCTCAAGGAACCTTGTTCCTTCTGCATGGATGAGTTTCTTTTATAGGAAAATTCCTCCAACTGATAGTACAATGTCCTTGTCTTTAATCTCAATTAGGTTTTTGTCTGAACTGACATGCATGAGTTATTTATGAGGGAATCCTTAGTTATATGGAGTACACTAGTTGCATGCATGCATGCATTAACTGACTGAACTCACAATTAGTTCCTCAAACTGTTTGGAACTAATTTAACTAGACTTAACTCAGTTAACTGAGCTAACTAATTACAACTCAAGTACAACTCATCCTTATCTCCTTAATTAAGGGATAACTTCCTTAATTTAAGGGATAACTGTTGCATGACTTCACAAAGACTTCTAGCTTGAATTTCTCCAACTGATTAATCCAAGATGAATTAATTAATTATTTTTCAAGCAGCTCGTGAGACTAAATTTGAATTTTAATTCTCAATTTTAATTCAAGGACAAATAAAAATTGGAATATGTCGAATGCTATTTTTATCATTTCTTGTTGTTATTTTCAATAAACTATTCTATGAATTTGTAATCCAGGGCTCGCCGAGTGCCAATTTCACTCAGTGCCAGTGAGATTCCTGTTGATTCAGGTGTAATTTGTTGCCTCTTTTAAATGCCTAATAAGGCCTAAAGGTGGAAAATTTGGGCCACATGGGGCCATGCGCCTGGGGGATGGGGCTAACTGCCTGCCCCCTTCGGCATGGTCCCCCGGTTCGTCGACATTCTGTTATGTGGAACCATATAACCCGGGGTCGTTTCCCAAACTTCCGCACCCATCACCAAACTTTGCTCTACCTACACCTATGATTGTATGGCATGTGTTGAGACTGTGGGCTTAACCTCTAGTCCCCTGCCAGAACTATTAGTGCTCCTGCTGCGGTTTGGTGGTAATACGTTGTGGGTTCTGGAACCTTGGGTTGGGGCTAAGCCTAAGCCCTCGGCTCTCTTCTGCCTACGGGCTCATTGGTGGTAAGGTGACCGGGGGCCAAGGGGTTAGCCCCGACCCCCTCCCTGAAGTATCAATTGTGGAAAACTTAAATACAATTTTTGATGTTATGTATATTAAGTTCCACCATGTAGTCTAGAGGTAAGGCATTGTGCTACTTGTTCTGAGGTCTTGTGTTCAAATTCAGTTGAGCCTCTGGCTGACCCTTGCTAAAATTTTACATTATTTCGGGGTGCCACGTGGCATCCCACCATTGGTCCACTTAAAAAATCCAACCACGAATCAAATGCGCCCATAAATCAACCAATAATGTGAAGCCACTTGGTAACCTTCCATTGGTCCATGAGGTACATTCAACTTTTCCAAAGTCAATAGACCTGTGTCCAACCTGCAATTTTTTTTACCTGTTCGGGAAAACGATTAGAAAGTGATATCAGGAGCATACAATATTGATTTTGAGTGATTCAAGTTGCGTTGGATTCAAGTCGTCGAGCTCTACGCTTTGAAATGGTTTTCAAGAACTTTTGAACACATTGGATTTTGAGCACTTTATTGATCCCTTGGATCACTCCTCCCTGCTGGAATCTTTTGGACCTCCAAAAGACTATTTTTAGTCATGAAACAGATGAGAATATAGTTCCCTCACCCTTCCAATATTAATCCATTTGGCCTTGCTTGTATTTGTACCTTTGAGCACCACACAAAGGTACTCCATGTTCCCTCTTTCTAAAGTTCTTTTTTTCTATCAAGGATAGTATCTTGCTCCAATTCTTTAGGAAATTTAGGAAAGAAATATTCTATTGAAGGAATATGAACATTCTCTCCTTGATCTTCAATCAAAGGAGGCTCATATAATCTCAAGTTATCAACATTAACAACTGCATACATCTGCATATATGGAGGCAAATCCAACCGAAAGGTATTATTGCCAGTCTTTTCTAAAATCTTAAAAGGTCCATACCTTATTGGTTTTAGTGTTTTATCTTCTCCTTTAAGCCCGTGTTTTATAATGTAAAGCAAAATTCATTTCCAACCTGAAAATTGTGGTCAACACGATGCTTATCATGTCTTGTCTTGTACTTAGAATAACTCTTTCTAACTGTTCTTGAACCATCTAATGCACCAATTGAACTTTTTCAATGAATCACTTGGCCTTATCAATGTCAATATGTCCATCAAGAGTGAAGAAAACTAATAAATAAATAATAACACACTCACTCATAAAATAAATATCAGACATAAAGAAAAACCAGACATGGCGGAAAAGGCATGAGAGACTTTCCTGTAGTCTCTCATTCTCATGAATTTCATTCTCATTATTAAAATAATGTTTATGATACATATAAATACATGAGGAAGTTGTCTCAAGATAGTGCATCTATCTTCAACAAACTTAGTTGAGAAAATATCTCAACAACACACTAATTTAGGAGCCTAACTAGTTGGAGAGAATTTGTCAACCAACTAAGCCTAAACTGACTCCTAACCATGAGGAACAAACTCAATCTAGAAAGGTAGGATTAAATCCTAACATTCATGATTTTAATTAATTTAGTTATTTTGGACTTAGAATTGTTTTTAATGTGAGAGTGAGGCTAAAAATAGAAAAATATTTCCCAAAGATAAAATATAAAGGAGGTTTTGGTAAGTATCCAAAGCATGCCTCAAATGGAGATGTTTGAGTCGATGAATGATTTTCCCGGTTGTAAGAATGTTGAATGTAGTGTAAGTGTTCATCCCAAAGCTTAGGATGTATGCTGCAATAACCACAAAGAAGATGTACTACTGTTTTGTTTACCACTTTTGTTTGACCATTGGTTTGTGGATGGAGTGTTGTGCTCTTGTTCAACTTGGTGTCCATGAGTCCCCATAAGCTTGACCAAAATTTTCCATCAAATCAAGAATATCGATCAGAAAAAATAGATTTGGGAAACCCAAAAAGCACCCATACATTTTGAAAGAACATTTGTGCAGTCTATTCAGCTGTAACTTTCTTCTTACAAGGCATAAAAATACACATCTTGTTGAAACAATCCACCAAAACAGAAAGATAATCATGATTTTTTTTAGACATAGGTAGCCCTCCTATAAATTATATAGAAACACTTTCCCATGGACAGAAAGGCATTGGAAGTGGAGTATACAATCCTAACTTTTTATTGCTAGGCTTACTAGTAGCACATAAAGAACGTCCTCTTACATATCGTGACACAATTTCATTCATACGAGGCCAATAATAACACCTTTATAATTATCCCACTGTCTTGCTTACACCAAAATGGCCAGCAATAAGAGAAGCATGTGCTTCCCTTATGATGTTGAATCTTTCACCCAATGGAATGCATAGTTTTCCAAGATGATACAACAATTTATCATGAACATGGTAATCTAATTCCTCTACTTGGTTCCCTTGACACAAAGTTGCATATACATCTTTAATATATGCATCTAAAGCATATTGTTCAACATAGATCTCATGAATGATAGGATTATGCTTAAGAATAACTCATCCACTAACAATTGGTTTAGATAGCATGTTAGCAACTTTGTTTTAGATACCTTTCTTATGCCTGATCACCAAGTGGAATTGCTGCAAGCAACCCATCCATCTGAAATGCCTCGCTTGTTGTAGCTTGGTTTGCGATTGCAAGTATTGCAATGGTTGATGATCAGTGTGAATGATAGTTTCACACTTTGCACCAATGCATACAATTATTTGTCATATGTAAGATAGTTAACAACTACACCATTAAAATTTTCAGAATGGTAACAAATGGGCTTACTATGTTGCATCAAGACCGCTCCCATGGCATAGTCACTTGCATCGGGTTGTATCTCAAATGGTTGTCTTAAATCAAGAAGTTCAAGTACTAGCGTTGTAATGATTCTCTCTTTCAATGCATCAAATGCTTCTTGCTACTTGCCTCCCCAATAAAAAGCATGTTTCACACTTGTCAAGGCATGTAATGGAGTTGAAAATGATGAAAATTTAGAAACAAACTTTCTCCAATATTGGGTTTCTCCCAAAAATATCCTAATCCCTGTTACATTATTAGGTTTAGGCCAATCCACAATGACTTTGATCTTTGGGGGATCTATCTTCAATTCACCCCCTCCAACAATATGTCCCAAATATATTAACGAGGTTTCTCCAAATTCACATTTAGACATCTTTAAAAACAACTTTTCTTTCTTTAAGACATCTAAGACTTGCCTAACATGCCTAAAATGTTCTTCACGAGTTTCGCTGAAAATCAATATGTCATCTAAGTAGACTATCATAAATTCATCAAGAAAATTTCTTAAGACATCATTCATAACTCTCATGAATGTTGCAGGAGCATTACAAATCCCAAATGGCATAACCAACCATTCAAACAAACATTGCATTGTTTTGAAAGTTGCCTTACATATGTCTCCTTCAACAATCCTAATCTGGTGATAGTCACTTCTCAAGTCCAACTTAGTGAAATTAAAAACATCTTTCAACTGATCATGTAAATCATCAATTCAAGGAAGAGGGTAATGATTCTTTACTATGATCTTGTTCAAGGCTCTGAAATCCACACACGTGCGCCATGTACCATCTTTCTTTGGTACTAAAACAATTGGTGACATGCATGGCGATGTGCTTGGTCTGATGGCCCCTTTATAAAGCAACTCTTGGATTTGTTTCTTGATTTCTTCATTCTCCATGACTGACATCCTATACATGCCAATGTTTGGAAGAGGGAAATCTTGCTGCAATTAGATCTCATGTTGGATTCCTCTTTTAGGAGGCAATCCTTTAGGTTACTGAAACATCTTATCATAGGTGTTAACAACCTCAATCAAATTGGATTTAATCTTGCATCACATCCTTGGAAGGCTTCATTTTCAACATTCTATTTTTGTTTGATCATCAAGAGTACAAAATTCTTACTAGCATTAACATGCCTCTTCATTTGTCCAACATTCACAAGTGTTAAATTCAACTTCTTGTTGGAAATAATACTGAGAGGGGAGGGGGGTGAGGGGAGGGGTGAATCAGTATTTGCAAATCAATAACTTTCATTTACATAATCAGATTTATATATGCTACTTCAGTGAAAGGAAATCGCGTGTGCACGCAACTGTTCTTAAGGCAACCAACGTATATCTAGTGAACTTATGATTCAGTTAATTCATCATATGTCGATCCTTAATCTGTGCATCAGTACTTTATTAAACATTAAACAGTAACCGTGTCCAATTAATAACAGAATGAACCATCACACATAAGAAACATGCACGAACACCAAGATTTAAGGTGGAAACTCAATGTGGGTGAAAACCACCTGCTGTTGTCGTCTCTGTCTTCTTTTAATAATAAGAAAATATGTTTACAATCTTGTACTGGTGCAGACTCACACCAGTATGTAGGCTTCTATCTGCAGAAGGTTACAACCTTCTCTCATTCTCCAACTTCTACTGGAAGGGAGCTACAACCCCTAGCTCTTGTACTAGCCGTTATGTTTACTAGTATTTAGGCGCCGACCTATAAAAGGCTATGAGCTTCTTTCTTCCTCTAGGGACCACGTTTCATAAATTTTCAGAGTGGATGCTCCTGGTACACAACAACACACATGAAGGCCTCGTTTCATCCAATTTTCATACTGGACCCATCAACAACATTGAAGCTTAGAATGAATCACCATTGCAATAAAACCATCAAATACATCTACACCAACCAATCACTGAAACTCAATCATCACTCTCTGAATCAACCAAACTCAATCAATCACTGACAACCTCTAAACCTCTGACACAACAGAATGAACCATTCATTCATACTTAATCAACTTCAACCAGTCAACTGGAACATATAGATCACTGTAACTAGTACACAGATCTAAACCCAGAACACTACATCATATTTCAAAACTATTTGTAACCTCAAAACCACACATCCAAGTGTATATGCTACTTGACTGAACCCAAACTGTGTGTATACGCTACTTCCTTTAGCCTAACCTGTGTATAACTCTAAAGATACTGAATTATAAAACTTCTTAACCACAAACTGTACCAATCAGTGAAATTCTGAAGATCTACTCTCATTATATAGAGTTCTAAACAGATAGCAACAAGGATCACCCTTCCTTCTCAATCAATCAATCAATCAGACTCAATTTCCTTATACATTCAGTTCTACTTTCAGATCTAAGAAGACATCATTGACAAACAGTAGTAAAACAATAGTACTGATCTGATAGATCAATCATCCTTGAACATTAGGCTTTTCTTTTGCATACGCTACTTGGAAGAGCCGAACTAGCATGTATACACAACTTCACCAAAGTGAACCAGCGTATAGATTTGCAAATACTTACTTATAACTTCGCTACACTTCCCGACTTCAGACATACCCAGATCATCACATATAAAGGATAAAACATGTGTTAGCAATCAGATCTAGCCCATCCATTATCATATCACATAATGATAATTCATTATGATCTTGATCCATCATTAGATCGCATCCATCATCACTGAAGCAAATCACAATCAATCAATCTAAACATTCAGAATACTGTCACCAGAATGCAATCATCAGAACTTAAAGCATAACCTAGAATTTTTCATCAACAACCAGAACTAACTGCAAATTCAAACATCATAGTTCATAAGGTATACGCTACTTCGATGTGTCGAACTAGCGTGTATGAGTGCTTTTACCAAAGCGAAACAACATACATATATGCAAATACTAACTTAAAACTTCACAGACATTCAAGACTTCAGTCATACCTAGATCATATCATTTACAGAATGAAACATGCACCAGTATTCAGATCTAGACTGTCCATGATCAAACCACATAATGATAATAGTTTTAAGGCTTTATGGTCCCGATCCATCAACCATCATCAACCACATAGGTGCATCCTCAGATCAGATCAAGCAAAGCATTAGAAGCTCATAACCTACATATATGATCTAACACTTCATAAGATATTCAATACTTGCAAACCCTAGCCTAATGATCTTCTCCTCATATAATTATAGGCCTTTCTCAATACCTTGGACCAAAACCACTTAGGACCAATACCTTGGTCCAAATACCTATGGTCAATACCTTAGACCAAATACCTTGGTTTTCCAACATGTACACACTTTTCCTCTTGTGAAAGTGCGTGTATATGTATACACTTCTTTTGTTCTGTTAACCTGCGTGTATACACTCTTTTTCTACAGTGAACCCACGTATACAACTTAACATACCTGAAAATGTCCTTTGTATTCAACTTCTTGATTATGATCTGTAGTCCTTTGTTCCTTCATCCTATTCTTTTGTACCATTACTTTGTTCCCTTTGAATAGACCTGTTATAATGTGATTTTCCATAGTACATTACTTCTGAATTGATTCCTTTGAACTTCCCTGCATTTTGTCATATTTGTAAACACAACTGCCATGCATTCTGTCACATCTGATATCTGTCATGTAGATTCATCTAGTTACATAGATTCATCTAGTTACCATATGCAAGTGAGTTGTTTTGCTATAAGTGGGTTTCCATCAAGTACAACACATGCATCATAATGCCAACAATATCCCCCTTTGGACTTGATGGCAGCCATGTTGGTGTTGATTGCTGCAAGCTATAGAAACTGTTAGAGATAGCAAGCAACACCAAAATACTCCCCCCCCTTTGACATCAAGGGCAAAGGGCTGACCCAAATGAAGACTTACATATATGAACAACTAAATATAAACATTGATCATGCTCCCCTTAAGCACATGCTGAATTCTCTGATTAAACTCCCCCTTTGTACATGCTGAGATGCACTATATCATCCATGCTCCTCCTAAGCACATGCAAAGTCTACAAATATTTTCCAAAAGAATAACATGAATCTATAACTCAAATATGTGAGTTTGACCTTCCTATCACCAATGACTCATACATACATCAATCTCCCAACCAAGTGGGGATATACCAAATTTGACTCATCCACCCAACCAATTGGGGATATACCAATTGTTTATACATGACTGGAATATAGAAATTATTATATCATCCTTCCCATGCATAGTGGGGGTACAAATTACATCATATGACAAAAAGGGACTCACTAAGAGACTACGACAGACAAAGACATATTACATCATAGATCTTTATATGACCTTTAAATCGAATGGTATTTATAACAAAGACCAAAGATCTAAACAAGACCATGATAGTCATCGTCAACTATCAAACACCATGTCTGATATGCACCATAAACATCTGTCAACAACATCTAGACGAGCAACCTATCACATAAAGTAAGAAGTCATCATCATTATGTTGAGATTGCAACAAAATGATGGAGCTTAGTGAAAAGAGTTGCCTTCACTAAGTGGGCCCGCAGGCAAATTATGGCGCAAAGTCTATTTTTAGACTATGTATATTTTTAGACATATGGATCATGTCTATGAGTTGCAGGATGCTATTTATGGATGATTGGTCAAGTTGGAAAAAAGAGATGGACTTCTATTTTTAGACAACAGCGGTGACACTGTCAAGTCTAATTATAGAGCAGTCAAATATTATCAGCTTATAATAATATTTAGACTATAAACTTTATCTTATTCTCTTGGAGCACTTCAGTTTGAGCTACAGATGCGGCACATGCAACTGTCAGAAGGAAATACATTTTCTTTGTGGGTTAGTTGAGTTGTTGCATGCATGACTTCAGTTAGAACTCAATCAGTTGAGTTTGGTGGAGTTGATTGTGGAGTTGATGGAGTTGTGTTCAGTTTGACTTGGTTAAACTAGTTGTAATTAGTCTAACTGCAAATAGACTAATGATGAGTTGTTAAACTAATTATTAACTCATAATGCAACTAAAGAATACATCAGTTAACTCAGTTGCATGTCAGTGCATGTTCAGTTCAGCAAGGACAAGTGTTAGAGGATCAGATTGCTATCAGTTGTGACTATAGTTGTGCATGAGGATTTGCACAATCAATGGGATTGAGTTATGCCAATGAGAATTGGCCAATACCAAGTGATTATAGCCTCTGCTCATGTGATTCCTAGTGTGAGTGATTATTTTGAGGTAAATACGAGTTTGGTTCAACCATTCTCATCCATTCTTGAGTAGGTATTGAGCAGTGGAGGCAGGCAAGCAGTGGAATAGATTTGGAGATCAGATCTGAGCTGTATTGTGTATAACAGGTGGAGATAGTGCGGGATACTTGTGAGAAGTATTGAATATTGTAATTTTACATGTTCTCAATCATTAATATACAGATAGTGTGGGGTTTTCAGCTATAATCTTTCCCCGGGTTACATACTGTGTTAATGTGTGCATGCTCTTGATGTTTTATTGTTATTGATGCTGCTATATTGATGATCAACGTAGAGGTGCTTATGTATTGTGTATGTATTCCGCAATAGTACATGATCAGGATAATCTCCATTGAATATCTGTTTATTATTCAAAATTTCTACATGGTATCGAAGCTGTTGATCATCAGATCTACTATTCAAGAAGTGTTTACATTCTATTTCTTCAGGCAGAGTTTGTAATCGGGCCAGGTAGCCTCTGGATTCATCCTTCCTTTGGAAGGTGAGATATCTGGTGAATGCCCATGCAGTCGATCTCTGTACAAGAAATACCTTGTTCTCATTAATTCTAGATCGGAAGCGGTTGAGTTGGAGTTGGTGGAATTCGAATTTGTAGCAGTGTTTTCTTGGTGTCAAAACTAAGATGTCTTTCACAGGATTGCGATTGGAGTATGCCCTTGAGGGTAGTACAAACTATATTGCATGGAAGGACATGATGGAGGCAATATTGGATGATAACGGGTTGAAGGAGTTCATAGAGATAGATGTCCCAAAGCCTACTGATGCTACTCAAGCTGATGCTTGGCAAAAGAAGACCGCAAAATGTCGAAGGATTCTGTTGGAGGGCGTGAAGGATCACATTGTGCCCAACCTCCATGGAAAGGCTACTCCATATTTGATGTGGAAATCATTAACAGAATTATTCCAAAGCAAGAGCGATCAGAGGAAGCTGGCGCTCAAAGATAAACTCAGAAACATCAAATGCGAGAAGGGTGACAGTATGCCCAAGTATCTCACGAAGTTCACTCAGTGTCGAGATGAACTGGGAAGTGTGGGGGTTACTGTCGATGATGAGGACTTGGTGAGCTTGGCTCTCCTTGGTCTTCCGAAGAGTTGGCATTCCTATTAGGACTTTGTCAATGGTCGGGAGAAGTTGCCAGGATGGGAAAGACTATGGTCAGATCTTGTGCAGGAGGAGATCAGGCGGGGTACCAGGGACGGATCTTCGTCAAAGGGAGCTGATGAAGAGAATTGTGCTTTGGCTGCCAAAGCAAAGAAAGGGAAGAGCAAGAAAGCTTCTCAATCTGGTGTGAAAGGCAAGAAGAAGGATATGTCCAAGGTGAAGTGTTTTCACTGTCACCAGCACGGACACTATGCCACAAATTGTCCGCAGAAGAAGAAGAACAAGCAAGCTGCTGGATCTGCAGTGGGAGAGGCCTTAGCTTCATAGTTTGAGCTTGATTTTTCATTGATCACATGCTTGGTTTCAAGTGTGATGGGATCGGTGCGGTTCTTGGACAGTGGTGCGTCTTTTCACATGACGGGAGATAGAGATTTGTTTTCTGATCTGGAGGACAAAGATCTTGGAGTGCACATCGAGATGGGCAATGATGGTAGATACAATGCGAATGGTATCGGTACCATTTCCTTTGAGAGGGATTCTGTTAAACCCTTCGTATTCAAGGAAGTCATGCATATTCCAGGATTGAAGAAGAATCTTATCTCTGTGGCGATGTTAGAAGACAAGGGGTATGATGTTGTTTTCAGCAAGGGAAAAGCTTCCTGTGCAGCAAGACAACTGGTGAGACCCAGAAGATAGGGGTTCTAGTAACGAACCTTTATCAGTTGCATGTAGATGGATGTGCAGCAATGGCAGGCAAGGCAGAAGGATTGGTGAGCCGGGATGATGGCGAGTTGTGGCACAGGAGATTGGGTCACCTTCACCATGGAGCCTTGAAGATACTGCAGCATATCTGTTACACAAAAATATCTTCACCTTGATTATTTGCAGTCATTATGGGTCTATCATTACTTGTACTGTCCTCCTAAGCAAGTCTCAGACCTCAACTCTTCAAAATAAGCTTTGGAAATGAGAGAAAGACATCAAAAAACAATGTAATTCTGGTTCCGCACTTTCTCTCACTTTTTCCTGCGGGCCCGCACCCTTTGTTCATATTGCCTGCGTACTTATACGCTCTGTCTGTAAAGGGGAGGGTGCGTACCCCTGTGAAAGTCAAAAGGCGCAATTTTTATCTTAACAAACTCACTTTGGGTTAATTCTAGATGATTCTAGAAGGAATTTTGAGGTGGATTGTTCGCTCCAAGGTGGTTCATGCATCCCAAAAGAGAAGGAGCTAATCCCTTGTTAGGAGGAGCTATCCCTTTGAAGGAGGATTTTATCCCTTTAAAGGAGGACCTAGTAATTTCCCTCCATTGCACTATAAATTGAGGCATTGGGTTAGATGCTAGGGAGGTTAGAAGATGAACATTTTTGAGGGTAAATGCTGGTGAAATCAAGACTTCCTAGTTAAGCTTAAGAGGAGAGATCACATACCTTTTTGGATTCATTGGGGAGTGAGTGAAACTTGTCAAAGTAGAGGAGACTTCTTGTTGGACCCTGGGAGGAGCTTGTACAGTGTCAAGGCAAAGGTTGTAAAGTTCTTCTTCTTTCGAATTAATACAATCAGACTCATTTTTCTCAACAAGTATCTCATGTTATTTGTTTTATGGACTCCTTGACTTTCATGTTAAATATGTTTTATGATATTGGCTTTTCAGGTGCTATTTAATTTGTTTGCCTTGTTTTTGTTTGCAGGTTCACGACAAAGGAGCTCATTTGGATCAAAGGAGCAAGGGCATCCCCAAACTTGCGTTGGACATAAGGTAGGCCCTAAAACACACTTGTTTGCCATTATTTATAAAAGCATATTTAGAGAAAGATAGTGTCTGGTTGGTTTGCTTGTCATTAGGTCTTCTTTAGATTCTAGGAAGGTCTATCTTGTCCACAAGATCGACTCATTCTGCGTGACAAAATGGGGACTCCACTGGGGACTTGATTGTTTTCCTTGTTTTTACTTTGACCTGAGAAACTTCTCTTTTTGTTTCTGTTTTTGGCTTGTTGTGTGTGGACTTGGGTGGATTTAGTGGATCTAGGTTTGTTTTTGCTTTTCATTACTTTAGGAGAAGTTTGCAGTTTGTGCTTGTATCACAGTGTGTACCTGTACGCACTTTTACTTTGCACACAGAGCATACACGCACCTGTGTAAACTCTGAACCTGCGTACCCTACTAAAATTTTGAAAATTTTGAATTTTACTCTTTAAGTTAGTTTTATTTTGGTTTAGCAGTTGTTATCCTCTACCCAGACCTACATGTGACTTGTTAAAAGCTTTCCTTGGTTTAATTTCATTGATGTTGGGGTTTTAGGTGAAATTCCTAGGAGTTTTGCTTGTTCGGTTTGTTTTTCGATTTGGTTGTGTAGTGGCTCTGAGCTTAGAATCTGTAGGGACTTCAGATCACCTTAGTGTCTACCAGCCTTCTTATGAGTCTGACCATTTATGAAATCTCCCCTTGTTGAGGAATCCGTTTTGAGTTTTCTCTTTACAAAACTTCGAAAAGCTTGTGATTGAAAGTTTGGATTT